>JAJPUD010013471.1:15605-44240 GCA_023553655.1 Myrmecobius fasciatus
TTTTTTTTTTTTTTTTTTTTTTTTTTTTTGCTGAGCAGGCAGGGATCCTCAATCATTGGAAATTTTCTTTTTTTTAACTCAGAAAAAATGCCCAATAAAGTAGCCTCTAATCTGCTCAATGACTTTGTGAATTTATTGCTCTATCCACTTCCAGATGAACAATATCACTGTCTATCCTACTTATTCACGATGGCCCTTAGGATCAATTTGGAGCTTTTTCCTTTTGTCTGCAGAGGTAGAAAGACTTGAATCTCCCATTAATATTTGGTTAGTTACTGAAGCTCTATGGATTGCCAAAGCCTTCTGCAAAAACCCCCAAATAACAAATATAGTTAATTCTACCAAAGAGATCTTTAATAAACTTCCAAAAGTAAAACTATTGATACTTTTATCAGCAAGCCAACATCCATAGGGTCTTAAACTGCCTGCTTTATTGTTACAAAACCTCTCTATATAAAACAAAGGTTATGAGCACAGCTGTCCTGCTTGGCAGAGAGTTGACTGGATAAGGGCAGGACAGAGGGAGGGTTAGGTACATATTATGGCAGGTTTTTTTTTTTTTAAACATATCTGATCTGGGTCAGTTGTTTCCAAAGCAGTACAATATCTACTGTCTAAACATGGTGTTATGAGAAAGGGTGATCAGTAGGGTTAAATAGATCATGTCTTTGTGGTCCTTGGACCTCCTTAGCAATAGGTCATTAATCTAAAAACCATCCCATAATTTTATTATCCGAGTGTCCTTGTTCTTTCCATATGTGATCAAGAAGATGGTTGGCCATGATGGTTTCACTCAAAGCAATGATTGTTATTATTTTATAAAAGGATCATTTCCTGACTATCTTCATAGTTCAGAAGGACTCCAGCTATCTCTCTTCAGATAGAGATAATATGTATTATCATCAATGTCATATAAGCATACATGTTATATGGCACCCTGAATTCTTTGAGATTCTAAGTTACCTATAGCAGATAAGAATTCATCTGTGGTAACATAGTTTGTTATGGTATGATATATTTGCAGATATGCTTTTATGAAATAGCATCCAAAATATGCCAAGATCATGTGATATAAGAATTAGACCAAGAGGAGGAGTTAATGTTGAATGTTGTAGAAATTGAAGAGAAGGGAAAAAAATGAACAAAATCCATTATTACTGTAATAATGCATTGTGTTTTCCAGTGAGTGGCATTTTTACAGTATTGTCATTTTACAGATTAGTCAACTGAAGCTTCAAAGTGTCGAGTGACCTGAAGTGATAGAGTTAAGACTTAAATCTACTCCTACCCTGAGGTGCTTTCAATATTCCATGTTTTTTCTGGTCAAGGCATTAACAAATGAATTTTAAGTCCTATCAGTCAACAAGCATTTGTTAAGTGCCCTAGTATGCCAGTCATTATGCTGACTTCTTAGAGAACCTATTCTTGCATGCAAGAATCTTATCTTCTAAAAGGGAAGTCATGTATACAAATAAGTATATAGCAGATGCATATAAATAAGTGTATAGTCAATCCTCAACTTTCACAAGAATAGTATTTCTAGAAAACAGTGCAAACGTTTAAAAAAAAAACAACTATGAATGTTGATACATTGAACCAATAGGGGCTCAGGTTACCACAATCACCAAAAATTGTATCCTTTCACAATAGATTGCTGAAAATACACTTTTCCTTATAACAAAACAGTGATTCTGGTAATAAGCATTTTTCCTAATACAGTAACCTTGAAATGACCCATAAAATACAGTACACAAAATAAAATTGATAACATGCTTTTTTTTTTTGCTAACGTCTCAATTAAAAAGTTGATTCCACACAATATTCACTTTTTATAACACATGAAATCTACAATACCATAAATACTGTATACCAAAAAAATTTCTTAAAATAAAAACATTTTTAACTGGAATCTTAACTTCCACCAGTTCAGATGGTGGTGTAAGGGCATTGTACTATATACTAGAGTGCTATAAATCTCTCTACCTTCACTGATCTCTGAAAACCAAGGGAGAGATTCCTGGGACTTTAGTTTCTGCTCTCAGAAGCCCCCCGAGATTGCCAAGATCTCAACTTTACTTACAACATTGTCCTCCATGGCTGGAAGATGGCATTGGAGATTGTGAAGGATATACCAGCTTGAAATAATGGCAGCAGCAATTTGAGATCTTAAAGGGTCTTGGAGTCAAGCTCCCTAGAGACACTGATGCTGACAATTCTACTATTGATCACAACATCAAGATTAAATGCCATCTTAACCCTTGTTATGTTCCCAGACTCCAAGACCCTTTAAGATCTCAAATTGCCAAGCCACCCTTCATACTTAGAAGCTATGAATGGCACAATTGTAGGATCCCATCCATCATCATCATTATTTTTGCTGTCCTGGAAACCTTCTTGAGCCATTGTATCTAGCTCCTCATTGATCAACTCCTGAGGTTGCTCCTACACAATGTCAGAGATATCTTTCTCTCCCATATCTTCTGCTTCTGATAGTGTGCCCTAGATGCATGGCTTTAACATTCTACCTTCAAAATTCTGGGTATAAACAAAATTGCTTGTGAGACATCTGTCCAGGCTATATTAACATGGTCAATGACCTGAAGCACAGTGACAGATTTCCAGAAATCCATTGTGGTGGTTTCTGGATTCTCTTCTAAGTAGTTGTAGTCATAGCAGTAGATTTCCCTGGTATAGTGGGATTTGAAGGTTTTTATGATTCCCTAATCTATAGGCTGTATCAAAGATGTGCTGTTTGGAGGCATAAAAACAGCTTCTCCATTTTTTTGTGGGCATTATCCAATTGCTTGTGAATATGAACCACTATTTTGTTGAACCAGTTCAAGATGATCTGTGCAATTTTCTATGCTTATGCAGTCCAGCATCAATGCATTGGCATTTTGGCCTTTTCCTTTCAAAACCATCAGTTGGTTATGTTATTGGTGTTGATATACAATAGAGTTGAATGATTCTTAAAAGTTTTTGAAACCAGGGACTTTGGTGATGGCTTTTGTTATGTATCTGCACTCCTATCTGAGTCAGATCAGTCTCACTGGCATTGAAAACTTGTTCTCACAGGTAACTGAACTCAAAGTGTTCTGAAACTCTTCAGCAGCCATAGTATCAGCAGAACCAACTCCATCAGAAAGCTTCACATTTTTTAAGCCATTCTGTCACATCCTTGACTAGCTACAAAAGGCTTCATGTTTTATTGTCCTTTCATTATACAATTATTAATTTATGGATCTTGAAGTGAATGGTTTCCATACTTTTTCATTTTTCCACCATTTCATTTATACCCCATTCACAGCCGTTCTATCATGAAGTCTAACACCTTTATTTTCTCACTAAGCCACATCATTGACTGCATGCTAGGGCTTAGAAACTTGCAGTATACTTTGGGGGCATGATTGCCACCCAAAATTTGAAATTTTAAAGATAAACAATGGAAACATGGAAAAATTGCACATGAAATTCTTTACAATGGTAGGGGAAACAAGAGCAGTGGAGAACCTAGCTACTTCACACAGTGGGACATACCAGATTTTTGCCAATGCAAAAGTGAAAGTAAGGTTGCTAATGAAACCCGAATGTCTGAAGTTGTGAAAGTTTGAGGATTGATTGTATATTAGGTATATATTATATATTTGTTATACACATACACACACAAAATAAATGTAAGATAAATTGGGGAGAGGAATTTGAAAGGATCCTTATGGAAGCATCAGCAGTGACTTTAAATAAAGCTTTTGTTTGAATGGTTTTTTTGATTGTGGTCTTCAAGCCATATAACTAAAACAATGCTCTTTTTCTGTCATCATGACACTTCTGTTCCTTGTAGTTATTGGCAAATTACAAAAAAACAAACAAACAAAAAAACCAAACCCACAATATTGCCGTATTCTTTTATTCTCTCTTGTGTTTTATGGCTTTTCCTACTGTAAAGGCAGGCATTCCAACATCTCCTCCTGTTTCAGAGTTTCTATGATGATGTTCATGCTACTCACAAATTTTGGTTCTGGTGTTTCCATCTGGAATATCCTTCTACTGTCCATTTTGCTAAGGGACCTTTATTTAAAACAAAATTGCATAATTGCTGGTAATATGGCATGCAATAGCATATCACTTCTACACATTATGAAAGTGTCATACTTAAGGAATTAGTATGGGTCACATTAATTGAATTTTACATTGCATTATACACTACCATGGTTTCCTTTTATAATTAGCATAAAATTTTGCATCATTCAAACTCATTAGCCACAATTTAATTGTGTACCAAAGAAGCCCACAGACTGATTAATTCATTAGTTATTTCTTAGTTTTTTTCCTTTGATAACTTTATTCCACTTCTCCTTTATAATTCCCTTTTGTAATATGTCACAATGTGTTCATTCATATACTTAATTATAATGCAATCCCATATACAAATGTTAATGATCTATGTATGTGACATTTGTTCTGAGTTCAAGATGATAACAGTACTGCTTCACAGTTTAATAAACTCCCATTAATTCATATTTGGTTAATTTGAATTTTTTATAAGTAACTTGAATCCTCAACTGGGTTGAAATTTCTATGAAAAAAAGAAATTGGTGAGCGGCTCAGTTGAGAAAATAAAATTATAGGGGAAATGTTTAACTTAAATAAGAAAATAAGCTGTTTCTTGGCACAATCAATAGAATACTGGGCCTGGAGTTTAAACTCATCTTCATGAGTTCAAATCTGGCCTCTTGCACTGCTAACTGTGTGATGCTGGGCGAGTCAGATACAAAAATTAACTGAAGAAGAAAATGACAAACCATTTCAGTATTTTTGCCAAGAAAACCCCATAAAGAACTCACAAAAAGTCAGACATAACTGAAAAATAACCCAACTTAAAGTACCAGAGAACTACCAATATACGAATACCCACATACATGCACATATGCATATACTTACATACATACATACGCACACACATATACATTTGTTGTTCAATTTTTTAGCCATGCCTAACTCTTCATGAGCTCATTTGTTTTTTGTTTTTTTAGCAAAGATACTGGAATGGTTTGCCATATGTATTAGTACATATACATATGTATATGCTAATTAGTTAAGATTCTTAATAATAAAAAATTTATATAGGACTACTTAGTTACTACATGTAATGCGAAGTAGTAAAATTGACGGTCTTTCAAACTACTTGATAATTCATACTTTTCACTATTTTAAACTTGCTTTTTATCCTGGTTAGTCCAAATTAATAAAATATTTCTAAACTTGGATGTTGTTTAGTATCTGATTCCAATACACAAATTGATCAATTATATTTTTAAACTAAATCTGTTAAATATCAGTAAAAGATTATCATTATCAAGTTTCCTCCAATATTGTACTTTGACCCCCTGACAGAAATTGGTTTAAACCAGATTTTCCTATTATTGCAGTCATGTTGGGAAATGGTTCAGCTTTAAATTAATTCATTATACCATAGGGTCAGCAAGGCATAGTGATTATAGTATGGAGTTTGGAGTCAGGAACACCTATGTTTAAATAGTCTTAGAAACATGGGCAAGTATGTGTGTCTCAGATAACTTCCCTAACAGTTGTTATCAAGATCATAAATGGGTAGTGATTTGTATTAGTGAAAGAAACTCCCACTTTGGGAGATAACTACTGAAGAAATCATACAGTTCTTTCACAAAGACATGCTTTTCACCTAAATTCTCTTCTTTTGCCTCATTATGGTATAGAGGTAATTGAGAAGCTTCTAAAAGACCATAATATACCAAGGTTTGGCACATCCTACTCAGCTGGAAAATCTGTCATCTTGGAATCAGGACAGCTAAATTTGGAAAGGTTCATCACCAACTTGGTAGCAAGATAATAATTTTGTGGCTACAGCAACTCCATTTCCAGGTGCAAAGTTGAAGACATCACATTAAGAGAATCTGTAAAGTCATAAGTAACTTGGAATATTGAAATAGTATAATGTAAAGGTCATTGATAAACATTCATTCATTCACTTATTTGACAAATAGTTATTAAGTGGATATTATGTCCAGAATACCATTTGGGTAGGAGAATAGGATGTGCTCCTGTATTCATGGGTCTTACAGTCTGAATTCATACCATTTGTAAGATGCTGTATGTGGTCTTAGATTTTGAAAATGATAACCATTTTGGATTTCCTCATGCATGTTTATTTACTCTCAAGCTGATTTTCAAAATACTCTGAGGTACATTTGCAGAAACTAATTAGCAAATAATGTTTTGTTGTTCTTGTAACACGCTAACCCACACATCATTTTTGAGGATGAGGAAATTAATTGTGGGAATGTGCCAAAATAGAAAAAAAAGATTGGTAAGGATTTCTGGTGGAATGGGACATTCTTTGCCAGAGTGGATGTGTGCGTTGGCAAATGTTACTGATTGATATCTCTTGGGTAAGGTTTTTATGGAAGGAAGGCATTGATGAGCTCTTTGCAACTTTAGTGTTTGAAGATGGAGCTGATTACTCAGTAGAGATAATCTCTGACAGCAAGTGAATTCAAAGATAAAGAAACTGTAATGTTGGATGTTTTGGGGAATTTCATATTATAAAATAGGAAGTTTAGTAATGTATTTGGTATATACTGTGTTTTTGCTTATTCAATTGTTAGAAAGTTTGACTTGGATTTCTTAGAAGAAATGTAGAAAATAAATGCAGTTCAGAGTACATAACAGAAATTACTTTTGCATTTTATACTCTTTTCTCCCTACAATCCCTCTCACATTTCCCCTCAAGAGCTTCAAATTGTTTTACACATACTCCTCCTTGGGCCATTGGTCAAATTATTCTTGCATGAAATAGAAAGGATCTTGCAGTTTTAATAGTATTAGTATAGCGCTTAGTAAATGGAAATACATATCTTTCTAGTTTATGTATTCACTTGTAAATCATCTGAGATTCATAGATTGCTTAAGCTTTATGAATGTAATATTTTTATGTCAGGCGGTACTCTCATCAAAATCTGTAACTATCAGATGAAATCACATTCTTATGCTCTTAAAAGAATGTGGAGAAATTTCACTATACCTGTGTATCTAGGGTTTCCCTACATGTTTAGGATATATTTCATCTCTATTCCTTCCTTTTATAATCCTTAGTTTCCTTCAAGGTTTATTGCAGGTGCTATGTTGTATTGGAATCCTTTCACTTACTCATTTCTCTTCTTCCTCATATTCTATTTACTTAACTGTAAATATAAGCTCCTTGAGAGGAGAGACTGTTTCTATCATTTTCTGATTACCAGTGTTTTATGCATATTGCCAGTCCAGATTTCTAATTATTGAATTGAATATTTTTCTTGTTTAGCTGAACAATAATAAAATAACACAGAAAGCCATGAAAGAATCAGTTCTCTACTTTTGATCTCTTTTCCCAGATAACACATCTAATCTTCTAATACTTAAATGTCATCTTAAGGGGTATTTCTTGTAGGACCTTAAATTTTTTTTTCAAATTGTTGCATAAAATTTAGAGGTAGTCTTAATTTTCTTAACATACCATCAGTAGTTTTTGTTTCTTGGTTGCTGGTTTCTTGTACATTTTCAAACCTAAAGAATCTTCTTGTGTGGGCTTTGTATGTATATATTTTTTTAAAATAGCATGTTGAAGACAAGGATGCTAATTCACTGTTGTTAGAGCTGTGAATTGGTTCATCTGTTGTTGCAAACAATTTAAAATGGTGCAAGAAACATCGCCAAATTGTTCATCTTCTCTGACAGATTCTGCCAGTGGAGCCATTCTGCCATGGAGGTCACTGACAAGTGAGAAAGACCTAGGTACAAAAGAGTTAACTTGGTTTTAGATAGCAAAAAGCTAGAAACAGAGTATGTGCCCATTGAGCAAAGTGAGATATATGATCATAGTGATATTAATAGTATTTCAACATAATTGAGAATCATGAGAAGACTGGTATGAAGTGATACGGAGTAAAAAAAAAGTGACTAGAACAAGATAAAGAAAGCAAACACTAAGAGGCAACAAAATCCTAGTCAAAAATAACGGTGAATGTTGGTACCAAACTATAGGAATTAAAGGATACATCACAACTGTTTATCTGGAAGTTTGTGGGGGAGTGTATGCTATACATAATGTGTCAATAAAGTTTTAGATTTAATATATTTAAGACCCCACCGTACTTCTGTACCTTCTTTTCCCTCCTCCCTTATATTCAGGGTATCCCAAAAGTCTTAGTGCAGTTTTCATTCTTCAAGAGCCGTTGAACTGGAAGAACTGCACTAAGACTTTTGGGACAACTAACATAATACTTTATGCTTCTTCACACTGTTTTCAAATACATGGCTTCATTTGAAACTCAGTCCTTTAAAGTAAGTAGAATATTTTGTGATAAGTAAATGGAAGCAAGGCAGTCAAGTGACTTGAGTACTAAAATGACAGTATCTGGTCTGTATTCTGTACCACTAGATTCATCTTCAATCTAGCAAAAACTTATTTTTTTATTAGTTTTTTATTTTCAAAACATATGCATGGGGGCAGCTAGGAGGCGCAGTGGATAGAGCACCAGCCATGAAGTCAGGAGAAACTGAGTTCAAATCTGGCCTCAGGCACTTAAGACTTCCTAGCTATGTGACCCTGGGCAAGTCACTTAACCCCAATTGCCTCAGCAAAAAAACAAACAAACAAACAAAAAACATGTATGCATGGATAATTTTTCAACACTGCTCCTTGCAAAACCTTGTGTTCCAAATTTTTCCTTCTCTTTCCTTCTACCTCCTCTCCTAGCTAGCAAGTAATCCAATATATGTTAAACATGTTAAAATATATCAAGTCCAATATATGTGCACATAGTTATAGTTATCAAGCTGCACCAGAAAAATCAGATCAAAAGGGAAAAAAATGAAAAAGAAAACAAAATTCAAGCAAACAACAAAAGATTGAAAATGTTATGTTGTGATCCACACTCAGTTCCCAGTCCTATCTCTGTGTGCAGATAGCTCTCTTCATCACAAGATCATTGGAATTGGAATCTCATTGTGGAAAGGGCCACATCCATCAGAATCAATCTTCATATAATGATATTGTTGCCGTATACAATGATCTCCTGGTTCTCAGCAAAAAATTAAGATACATTGACATCCATTTCATATATAGGGAGTTCAAAAGTATAGAAATAGAGTACAGGATAAGAACAGGGACAGAGAAATTGTCCAACTGTGCTAGAATTTAGAAGGGGGGAAATGTTACATCAAGCCAGAAAGGGAGGTTGGTGCTAAATTGTGGAGTACCTGGAAAGTCAGCACAAGTAACTCCTGCTATAGGGATTTTTTGAAGGAAAGCATTTCATCCTTCATAACTGCAGAAATAGACATTGTGACTCAAGGTGAGGAACAATAGATAACCATGGGATGAGTACCAGAGCAGTCTCTAATAAACTATGTTACTTTGCAGGAATCATTTAATTTCTTGGTATTTAGGGTTTTTTTTTCCCATTTGCGAAAACAAAGATAAAGGGAATGTCATGCTTCTCATAAGACTAAGAGAAGAAATATTACATGTAGCTAGTTTTTTCATTGTAGAAAGCAAGAACTTGTTTTTTGTTTTTACCACACAGTAATATAGGTTGTAAAATCTATCTTGTCAATAATTATTGAAGCTTGCGTGTCTTGAGACCTTGAGCAGAAAGGATACTAATAGAAATACTCAGTTATTGTGTGTGTTGGATGTTGAAGGTCAATAATCATTTAGACAGTGTGATGTAGGGAGAGTCCTGGATTAGAAACCAGTTGTATTGCTCTGTGACCTTGAACAAATGTCTTTGAGCAAGTTATATCATCTGTAAAATAAAAATTATTTTACATAACTTCCCTACATTCTATTTCCATCACTGAATTAAATATTTGACCATATGAAAGTGTTTATAAGTTTTATAAAGTTATATAAAGATGTTACTACTGTTTCAGTTTTGGCAACATTCTTAAAAATTTCTAAAAAGGGAGGAGATAGCTGGGCAGATTGGAGTAACTCTAGGGTAGTGAGGAAGTGAGTAATTTGGGAGTCCAAAGAATAATAAAGAAGTTAGAAGGAATGGCAATAAAAGAATGGAGAAATGAAAAAGTATTGTTTTGGTGGTATGCTAAATCCTGGGTTATAAATATATATAGAGAGATATCTTTACTCTCAAGGAGCTTATATTTTAATTGGGGAGCACATAATATTTTAGGTAGTGTTGGTCAGTGAAGGGTTAGTGTGGGAAGTCAATTGACATGCCCCTTCCAGAAGCAAAGGTACTATTGATTTTATCACTGCTGTGCCCAGGTTGAGAGAGAGAAAATAAGAATATGTACAGCTGCATGCACATGTTAATGATGAGGAATTGGAGGGGGGAAGGAATCAATATACTGCTTCTGAAAGGCAAATAACCTTCTTTCCCCCTTTGTAATGACTTAGCTGAAAGCCCAAGGTTTCTGCCACATTGGGAAACAATTGAGAGTGAGGTGGGGATTTTTATCTGTTGCTTTGTTTTGCTTTTGGGGGGGACTTAATTGGGGATTTTTAGAGATAAGAATCTATTGATGTTAGTTTGGTTCATTTTGTCCAAAAATTCTAGTTCTTTTAGGAAAAAATATGCTAATTCCACTTTCAGGCAGCTGTGTTTGGAAGTCAGGATGATTTCACAATCTGGCTGGTACTAGTGGGATTTGAGAACCTGCCAACCTATATGGAACAGCTGTTCTGAGGGAAATTTTTGTAAAGCTAAAAAAATAATAATTTTTCTCTATCAGATTCTGATGTTTCTGCTTGGTGTTAGATGTATATGTGCTGTCTGTTGAGGGAATACTATGAAATATTAGAATACATCATATAATTTGCCTTATAAGGGGACCATATTCATTTAGTGAGCAAAAATCATTGCTGCTGTTTGCCCTTTCAGCAAGTGTGCCCTTTTCTATCTCTTTTGTCTTGGATTTTAAAGGTCCAGGACGTCTGAACTAGTTAGTTCTCTTTACAGTAGTCATTTCAAATTCAAATAGAAAAAGGGTGAGGGACCCTAAACTATACATAAAATTCCCTGCAGGCTATGTGTTAACTTAGAAAATCATACATTAATGTATTAATTAGAATATTAATTGTGTTTTTTACTTAATCTATTATATATTTCCCATCTACATTTTAATTTGGTTTAGGCCACACTTAGGAAGGTTATGTGATATTTTTGCCACGTCTGCTTTATACTGTTCCATACTTCTCAGTACCTAGAAAGGGTTTCAGGACATTTAACATGGACAGACTGTGAGACATAATAATTTGAAGAGATACAAGGTTTGTCAGACAATTTTTTCCCTTTTATAATATCTCATTTTGTGATTCATATTTTGAAAAGCTTGCGGAAGAATTGGAAAGTAACTTGAAAAAGAGGAACTGTGCAGAGTGAGAAAAGAAACTACTTACTAAGTTTAACGGAATAATAACAAAGTAGCTTGCTTATTTTCTAGTGAATTAAACAGAAAAGGTGACATTAAATTTATACTTATTTTATATATTCTTTTGTAGATATATATGCATATGTGTATGTATATATATATATGCACACATTTATGTATGTATGTACACACACATATGTCTGTCTGTTTCTCCACACACACATTCACACACACGGGAGTAAGGATTATTTTAGTAATCCTTAGTGATTCATCAAGTTATACATGAAGAAGGGATTCTTGTGGGGATATTTCCTTCAAATTTGTGAAGGCTTATAAAGCATAGTTATTTTCCACTTCTGCTTTTAACAATTAAAAAAATATGAAAATTTGATGAAATTCTAGTCGTAATTGTAGAGAGAGGCTATATAATCCCATTCTCCAACAGTCTTTAAGATCTGTTTGTTTGAAAGCAGGGGAAAAAATCCAACCTGATAGAGGGGCATTTTTTTGTTTTGTTTATTTGGTTTTTTAAGAGTTTAAATTTTTATTTTACTTTTAATTTGTGGAATAATAGAAACATTTCCATAGCATAGTATAATTATTTAAAAAAAAAAAGCTGTGGGATGATTGCATGTGAAACTGAACTATGAACTAAAAACCTTTTGAGATCCCTTCTGTCAAATTCCCAGAGTCCCAAATCACATAGGTTTAAGTATGCATTTTTTCTCACCTATTTCATAGCATTATGACTGCTTCCTTTTACAGATATTTAACACAGTGCCTGATGCACTCCTCACAAACACCCAGCCCAGCTTGTCTTGGAAGAAAAGCAATGACTCTAAGCCACCCTCCTGCAGTGAGAGGCCACTGACACTCTTTCACACAGTGCAGACAACAGAAAAACGTAAGTCTCCGCTCTTTGGGTGATGGGTTCTTCAGGGGCCTGCTCCTTGGCGACTTAGGGTGTGCCTGTGTGGGCCCTCTTGGCTGTGACACTGACCTGGCGCTCTCGAGATGTATCTGTGTCCATCTGCCTTCTGGCTCCCCTGCTGAGTCACCCTGGCAGGCTCTGGACGACTGGGAATAAAGACCTCAGCATTCTCTTTTCTGGGGCATGCACCTGACTATCTCTCTGTGCAGGGACAATAGTGGCCCTACCCGTGTGTCTCATGGTGATGCCACGCCACTTCCTGAACTGTGTGGGCTGTACCCCCTTTGATCTGAGGGTGTCAGAACTCTCTGCAGAGTTCAAGCAAACAGTGGGCCTTGATGTGTTTATCACAAGCAATGTTATTCTTGCCTTATCAAGGAAGGAGCAAAGCAATTATAATACTGCTCTGTTTTTTTTTTGTGTGTGTGTGTGTGTGTGTGTGTGTGTGTTTATTTCTATTTCTCCCTCCCTTCCTCTCTCCCTCCTTCCCTCCCTCCCTCCCTCCCTCCCTCCCTCCCTTCGTTCCTTCCTCCCTCCTTCTCTCCCTCCCTTCCTCCCTCCCTCCCTCCCTCCCTCCGTCCCTTCCTTCCTTCCTCCCTTCTTTTTTCTTTTTTTCATCTATTTGTCTGTCTGTCTATCTATCTAATGGGAAATAATACATATCCCATTTTAGTCAGAAACTTCTAATTCTTTTATCAAAGACTTATTAGACTTATATCTAGCTTTTGAAAACAGCTCTGGCAGGTCTTAGTGTCAGGCAGAGAACAGCTATGTGGTCTGATCTCCATAGGTATTGCCTCCCTAAATGTATCTTAAAACTTATATGGTCTTCATTAACATTTGCTAGAAGAACACTTGGTGTTAGAATGATGTTCTGTTTAAGATTTCTGACACCGCTACATCCGCTGGTGCTTTATCTAAAGCAATGTGCAGGTCAGGGTACATTGGAGTATAAGCCCCCTGCCTTGGTAAGCGAACAAAATTCTTAATCTAGGGTCCATAATTTGTGAACTTTGAAGAAGGAAAAAAAGTTACATCTTTATTTTCACTAATCTCAGGCTGAAATTTATGTTGAAATTATGGATGTAAGCAACAAACATTCTGTGAATGGATACATTCTGCAAGAAGGCTCTACAACACACACAAAAAGTTAAGAATCTCTTTTCTGAGCCTTGAAATAGCCTCCCAGCACTCATTGACATATTAAAGGGATGTTAGCTTTGGAATGGTGTTTTAAAACTGTATGTGGTCCATGATGTAGCAAGGAAAGGAAATTCTGGATGTGAAAAATGAAACTAGAGATTTAGAAAAATGGTCCTTGAAGTCACACATCACAGATCTTTACTTGGGATTATTTTTATCCTAGGAAGCAAAAGATTAAGATTAAAAGGTATGTGAAACCAAACCACTCTTAGGAACATAGGAAAGAGAAGATTAGCGTGTAGTCTGCAGGTCATAGACAGAGTGAGGTTCAATGAAACATTGACATTCTGGGGCAATATGTTTTTCTTTTTATGGTCTGGAAATGCTGTCTGGAAATAGAATCAAACTCCTCATTTGCTGGGATATTTCTGGGATTTTTCTTATCCCCCAAAGGAGGAACATTTTGATTTGAAAAGAAAAAAAGAATAAATTTAATTAATTTTGGAAACTTTATTCTGGGGAAACTAGAATAGTATTCAAGCTGTCTCAGAACATTCAAGAGGAAGAATAGGAAAGCCTGTGAAAGCCTGTTTTCTGAGTTAGACTATAGTACCATGACCTGCCCAGTGCCAAACCAGGGATTATGGTTCCTACCATGCCCAAACTTTTACAAAGCTGTTATAAAAGAGCCCAGACCTAGATTAGCTGATAACTTTCTTTTGTAAAGAATTAACGTTCCTTCCCATCAGCCTTTTATGTTCACTATACAAGCCTGAACCCTTTGATTTTTAACCAGCCTATTAGTTATTCTGTCCTGATGTAGAAGGTCCCTCATTTTAAGAATTATTGAGATTGTAGATAGACTGGCAATATAGGCAAAAAAATTAGGCCGGTTTTTAATCCAATGCAAACACAATTTGTAAAAGGATTTTTCTTAATCTTTTACTAAAGCGTCTCTGATTCCATTTATTTCTTCAAGTCCAAATGCTACTTTTTTGTTTATTTTCACAAGCCCGGAGGCTCTTAGCTGGTCATGTCATATCACTTGCTCAAAGATTAATGTTATTTGTTATAAACATTAGTTTGGCTGTAATTTTATCTCTCTCCAGGTTTTTGCCTCTGATTGAAGCTTCAAACAGACACCAAAATTGTTTTTTAACCTAACTTTTTTTTTTTAAACCTAACTTTATCCTAATGAGAGACAGCTTTGCATAATGAATGAAGAACTGGCCTTGGAACCTGTGTTGGAATCCTGTCTGTGTTGGTTATGTGAACCTAGTCAGTGCTCTAAGACTCAAAATTAAAAGGAATGTGCTAATCCACCATTGGTAGAAGGTATTTTCCTCTGCTGAGACTTTCTTATACCAAGAAAATCACAAATTCAATCTTTATCCTAATTCTTTTTTTTTTTTTTTTTTTTTTGCTGAGGCAGTTGGGGTTAAGTGACTTGCCCAGGGTCACACAGCTAGGGAATGTTAAGTGTCTGAGACCAGATTTGAACTCACGTCCTCCTGACTTCAGGGCTGGTGCTCTATCCACTGCGCCACCTAGGCTGCCCCTTTATCCTAATTCTTAATCTCATTCTATGTTAATTCTACCTACATAATCTCTTGACCTGATTAATTATGCTGCTTTGGTTATTGAAATACTTATAAATTTAACATAATCTATAGATTCCTATTCATCAGTCTTTTGTTTTTATCACTAATTACAGTGTTTAATGAGGCTGGATTTTCCTAGAAGCCCACTTAGTGTTTCTGGACTTGAGGTCTTGTCAATAAGTCTTTCTCCTTATTTTCCTTCCCTTCAAACTTTGTAGTGGTTATACTGTAACTTTAAAATGGAATGAACTTAAAATTCTCATTGACTCCACTTTTCTCTCAGTCCAAACTATGTGTTCATGAGGTCCTTCCTTTGCCTTCCTTCACCCTGGAATTTGGCTCAGTAACCACAGGCATTGTAGCTTTTATTTCTTTGGTTATATTACTAAAGTTACTCTAGCTCTGTTTTCCACTATAATCATAGACAAGTTATTTCTGTATCCACAATGCTGTATAACTGGGTTTTCTCCTAAAAGGCCCTATTTTTTTAATTAAACCTAAACTTTAAAAGTTGGCATCTTCAATCTATAGTGAAGGCCAATGATAATATCATGGATTTAGAGCTTCAAATGACATTACATGTCCTCTCTTTTTTACAAATGAAAAAACTGAGTCCCAGAAAAATTAAAAATGACTTGTAAGCAATCACTCAGATAATAATACCAGGATTTAAACTGAGGTCTAGCATTTTTTTTAATAAAGATATTTTTATATCTTAAATACAAGTATTCAACCCAGCCATAAATTGGGAGATGGGAAATCTATCCTTATGTACATGGTTTAATTATTTTCCTATCAGGAGACACTCATGGAATGTCTACCTGCAGAGCACTGCACTGGGTATTAGGGCACCAAAGAAAGTACTAAAAAAGTGGATTTTACCTTTGAGAGCTGAGCAACTTACAGAGCAGCAAGAGATAGAGGAGAAATCCTCCTCATCAGAGACTTTATCAGGAATAAAGGAATAGAGAAAAGGGAATATTGTCAAATGATTTTGAGATGAAGAGAAAAGGAACAACTAGTCTCATGACAAAAGGTCTCCTTTTTCTCAGTAAAGTATGAGTTGTGGGCTTTAGCCAAGGAAGTACGAACTATGCTATTAATATCATGAGAGGAGTAGGAGCAGATTTCACCAGTCATAAAAAGTTTTCAAGAGTAGCTGAGATTCAAGCTGGTACTAAACAAAGATGGCAAGAAGAAAAGATACAATGTTTCAGGATTCCAGGGTGAAGAAATAACATATATAAAAATATAATTCTTCCTAATGCTAGGGACTTGAGTCATTTTCAAGTGTCTAGCCCAGAGCCTTTTGACATAGTTAGCACTTGAGAAATTTTAATTTAATAAGCGAGACTGTCAGGAAACAGTCTTTTTTCCTGAGGGTCATACAATCACAGTATCATGAGTACAATAACCATCCAAGTTTCCAAACCTTCTATTTCTCACAACTGTTCCAAAGCCACTATTTCTCACAACTGTATAAAGAAAGGCCCTTTTCTCTGGCATCTCTTCTACCTATAAATTCTATGATTTGATCACCCCTATTTTATATCTTAGGAAACTGAGGCTCAGCAAAGTTAATCGATTTGCTCATTTTTATTCACTTTATTAGTCTGTATTAGAGCCTCTTGGCTTCCACTCTGTTGCTCTTTGAACCTGACTCTCAAGTCCATAGCTCTTTCCAGCCCACATCCCTGCCAGAGGAATTTTTAAGGGAGTACAGGTTGTTCTCTACATTTACCAAGCATCCAGATACGTACATGGTCTTTCTGTGGCCTTTTTCTCCCTCCTTTCCCCTACTTAATTGCCCTCCAAGTGACCACTTCTTAGCAGACTCTTTTAGAGCTCCTTTGCTGAGGAGTTGCTTCCCTCAGAGTTCCAATCTTTTCTTATCTGGAAGACCCCTGTCCTACCAATAAGAGTAGTCTCCATAGGAGCCTTAGCCCCTGCCTCTTTTGCAATATTCCCACTCTCTTCACACCCCTCCGAGGATGATCTGTACTCCTGAGTTCCAGCTTTTGTTCCCCCATTTGCTAAAGACTTGTTTCACCTAAGGCCCTCCCCAACAACATTGAGCGATTGTGTGAAAATTCTTTTGGGTTGGGAATTCTGGATATAAGAAGAGAAAGGGAATGTTTTCCTAGATCATTCCCAGTTGTGACTGAGAATGGTTTTTCCCCTGGAGGGGTAGGAGCATGAATGATAGTTGGTTTGGGTAGGAGTATGAATGATGGTTGGTTTTTTGTCCTAAAGTTTGTGATGAGATGGTTAGACTGGCAAAGAGATCAATATGGGGATGACATGACAGTTGGCTTGAACTATTTGAAGAGTTTTCCCATGAATTTGATTCATGACTCGTGACACCAGTGCTCTTTTTAATGAGTGCAAGTTGTATAGAAAAAAAATTTTGGCTCCATATAAGGAAAAACTTGCTGACTTCGAAATTGTCCCAAAGCAAATGGGATGCTTTGGGAGGTGATGTTCTCCCCAACACATTGGGTCTTTAAGCAGAGGCTGGCAGTCACCTATTAGAGATTGATATAGAAAGATCCCTCTTCAGGTATAAGTTTATCTTGATGATCTTGGAGGTGGAGATATTTTCCATCTTTGGGTTTCTACGATGTATGAATGCTAAACAATCAGACTCACATCCAAGGTTTTTTGGAACACAGCCAAATTAATTTGATCCAATTTAATAAGTATTCTTTGAGCAGCTGCCATGACAGACTCTGTGCTCAGTTTTGGAAATATAAAAATGAGTATGGCACAGTCCTTGCCCTCGAGAAGCTTATGGTTCAGTAGGGAGACAGGACAAATATATCGATAACTGTTTTGTTGTTCAGTTGTCTGTGGTCATGCCTGACTCTTTGTGACCCCATTTGGATTTTCTTGGCAAATATGTTGGAATAGTTTGCCATTAACTTCTCCAGTTCATTTGACAAATGAGGAAGTGGAAACAAACAGGGTTAAGCGGTTTGCCCAGGATCACACAGCTGAATAAATGTCTGAGGCTAGATCTGAACTCATGAAGATGAGTTTTTGTGGTTCCAGGCCCAGTGCTCTATCCATTTTGCCACCTAGATGCCTCTCTCAAAAAATGATAATAGAAGGTAAATATGGTCTATGCCTTAAAAGGATCTAAAGGATCCAAAGCAAAATCCTATGGAAATTTACAGATGGATATCTGTTTGGGATCAGGAAAAGTGTGGAGGTAGCTGACATTTGAACCTTGATAGATGGGTTAAATTTCAACAGAATTGGAGAAAGGGAAGAGCATAAATCTCATGAATTCAGGGTATGATCAGGAAATGGTGTTGAATATAGTTTGAGAGTTTGTAGGAAAGTATTAAGAGTTCTGGCTACACAACAGATTGGTTGTATATTGTGAATATGAATGGATTGATGGACGGATGGATAGATAGATGGTGGATGGATGGATGGATAGATAGATAGATAGATATAGATAGATAGGTAGATAGATAGGTAGATGGACAGACACATTAGAGGTGTATATGTATTAATTTAATTGTAAGCTCCATAAAGGCCAGACATGAATTTTGCATCTTTTTGTATTCCCACAATGCCTGGCATAGAGTGGATGCTTAATGAATGTTTATTGATTATTGATTGATTATGGAGAGCTAAGGAATCTGAAAGTTATGCTTATAAGAGGAATAGGGAGCTTTTGAGTGGGGTGAGTAAACAGAGCTTGTTTTAGAAAAAGTAAGCCAGCAGAGGTCTACAAGATGAAGCAAAGTGGAGTAGATCAAAGCTAGGAATTGTAGCTTTGTAAACTGTGGATTGCCTGTAATGAGAGTGAAATTACTAATATGAAAGGGGAAAGTTTAGTTTGTAGTGTGCCTTGAAGGCCAAGCTGAACATATATTTAATTTAATAGGTAATAGAAATCCCTCTGTAGGTTGTTAGAGACAATGAATAAGCCTTAACTCTTTTCTTTAGACACTTTACATATCCAGAGGGAAAATTATCTATTCTAAATTCTATTAGTTGAAGTGCAAGTGGAGCTGAATGCCTGCATGTTTCTAAGATCCTAAATCCCAGCTCCTACTTGGATTCACTGTGGAAGTATATGGGCACATGTATACACACTCACACGTTCATTCTTTCATGCCACCCTTCACCTCCAAACCCCCATGGAGACAGCACAATATAGTACAAAGAACACAGCTAGAGAATTTGGAGTGGGAGGAGTTGTGTCACTTTATGGCTTGCTTGTGCCTCCATGAAGAAATCCTTTAATTTCTTTGGTCCTCAGTTTCCTCACCTGTAAAATGAAGGAGAATTGACTTACATTGTTTCTGGTGTATTTTTAAAAATCTGTTTTGTATTCTTTGTGTGCATTCCTGTGTGTACACACACACACACACACACACACACACACACACACACAATTTTAAAATTTGGTTCTCCCAAGGCTGTTTTTCTCTTTTATCATCGCAAAACAGATGGAATAATGTTTTCAGTCTGACTCCAGATGATGGGATACAGAGATTATTGTCTAATCTCTAGCATTCCCTAAAACAGCAGTCAGGATGCTGTGAGTCTCATTTTTATCAGTTCTGCACATCATTCAATTCTTTCTCTTGGTGAAGAAGGATAATATTATGGGCATATTGAAAAGAGCTCAAGAGTCAGTACAGTCAAATCACTGAAGAAAATCAGAGAAAATCTTTTGACTGATTGATTGGATTTTTTTTCTTTTTTTTAATAAAGATTTTTATTTACAAAACCTATGAGTGATTTTTCAACATTGACCTTTGCAAAAACTTTTTTTCCCAAGCTTTTCCCCTCCTTCCCCCCACCCCCACCCCTAGATGACAGGTAATCTAATACATGCTAAATAGGATAAATTATATGACAAATACAATACATGTATACATATCTATACAGTTATCTTACTGCACAAGAAACATCAGATCTAGAAAGAGAAGAAGAAAAAACAACCTAAGAAGGAAAACAAAATGCATGGAAATATTCACAGAAAGCGTTAAAATGCTGTGTTGTGGTTCACACTCAGTTCGCACAGGCCTCTCTCTGGATGTATATGACTATCTTCATCGATGAACAACTGGTTTGAATCACATCATTGTTGAAGAGAACCATGTCCATCAGAATTGATCATCGTATAGTCTTGTTGCTGTGTATAAAGTTCTCCTGGTTCTGCTGATTTCACTCAGCATCAGTTCATGCAAGTCTCTCCAGGCCTCTCAGAAATCCTCCTGTTGGTCGTTTCTTACAGAACAATATTGATTGGATTTTTCTACCAAGTAAATGTATTGGTCTGTAAATAGAGGCCAAAATGCATCTTCGGTCTGTTTTTGTCAGAATATCAGAAACAGCATCACATGATCTAAAGAAATGTGAATATGGAGTTAGAGGACCCAAGTTCAAATACCACTTTCGCCACTTATTAGTTCTGAGGTCTTGGGCAAGTCAATTTTCCTTTCTTGGATTCACTTTTCTCATCAATAAAAATGAAGGGGTTATGTTAGATTTTAAGCTAGAATAGTCCATGGATATATTTAAGAAGATCAGCTAATTTGAATGAGAAAACTAATTTTCATTTATTTTTCACTAACTGAAATTTATCATTTCTTTCAGTTAAGAATTTTTTTCAGGGACAGCTAGGTGGTGCAGTGGTTAGAGCACCAGCCCTGAAGTCAGGAGGACCTGAGTTCAAATCTGGTTTCAGACACTTCCTAGCTATGTGACCCTGGGCAAATCATTTAACCTCAATTGCCTCAGCAAAAAGCAAAAGAAAGAATTTTTTTCAAAATTGAGAAATAGTCCATATCCTTCACCAGACTGTCATTAGGATTCCATGAGACGAATAAATGAATGAATGAATGAAGGTGAAGCCATGGGATTAAATGATCATTAAAAGCTGCTAATGAATGCCATGATTCTTCCTAGAACGGGCAAGCATGATTGCAGATCTACCTTATTAGTGATTATGTTGTGGGCGGGTACTGTTTGCAGGAAACAAAAGGCCAAAAAATATAGTTTATCAGCTTTTTTACTCCAAGCTTCCCATATTCTTGGGTGTTTCCCAGAGATGGTAAACTTAGAGATTGTTGTTCATTTATCATTTTTTATTGCAAAATTCACTGAGTTGCTGTGCCATTATCATCACATCTTATTGGAATGATATATTACAGGCCTTATTGCAAAACTTTAACAAGACTAAGAAAAGCACACCTCTCCCTACCAGAGTTCTTGAGCCTCTGGGTGTTTGCTTCTGCTTTGTTTTTTTTGTTTGTTTGTTTTTTGCTGCCTTCCTTGTTACACTAGCTACTTTCCCTTCAGATTTGACATTGCTCTGTGAGATGGCTAATAAAGATCATTGACTTCTGATAAATTGGCTCAGACATTCTGGATCCAGCCTGCCTGTCACTGTGAAAATTGACTATGAATCAGAAATCTACAGTGAAATCCATCAGGCCCTCCTCCTCTCCCTCTACCTCCAAGTGATGCTGAAAATTTTATTTCTTTCTTGTCTTTCATCACTGTTCAGGCATTCATTCAGACTTGTATAGGCCTGTCAAGATGTTTGGATTTGGCGTGGCTGTGGATGTAATTTTTTCCCCAGACCCATTTATGAGAGATCAAAGGGGAGGGGGGGTTACCATTTAAGGGAGTGGGAGACACTTGGTAAGTATGGAAAGTGAGAGAGTTCCTGGATTCCCATGGCAACCACCTGAACAGTGTCACCAAAATTATCCTATATTTGTCTTAATTTAGTAGCAGTGATTTGCTTGCAGATTCATGTTTTTTCCACTCCTATTTTGTGCAAGGAAAACTCTTGTCTTTAAGTGAGTAGGAACACTGATACGAAGCAGTTTCAGAAAAGAACACATATAAGATTACTTTGTCCCCCTTATTAATTCTTGAGTTACAAGGCAGTTCCATTGATTGGCATTGTTGTAGACTTTAAAGTGTCATAGTGGGTAGAATACTTGATTGGTGTTAGGAAGTTGAGTTCAAAGCTCATTTACCTGTTAGCTGTGCAAACTCTCTACAAGCCTCAGTGTTCTCATCTGTAAAATGGGAATGATAATAGAGTTTATGTTATGGAATTGTTGTGTGGATCAAATGAAAAAAGCACTTTGCAAACCTTAAAGTAATATATAAATCTTTATTGAAACTATTATTGTTATTAGAAATAGGGATAAGGGCTGGATTTGTAATTTTGTTAATAAGGGAATCCCAGAGTGAGGAAACTCTGCAAATTCAGGCCAGTATATTCACTACAATTTACAGTCTTGGTGAGTTTCCCAAAGCTCTTAAGGGCTGTGACTTGTCCAGTGATCAAACAGCAAATATGTGTGACAGAGATGAGACATGAACTCAACTCTTCCTGGCTGCGGGCTCTGTATCCACTATGCCATGTCAATTATTATTATTTTTTTCTTCTTATATCTAGGGTTGCTTAAAAGCAACCTTTGCAGAGCATAGTTTATAAGCATAGGATTAGAATTATTTTGATGACCTGTGTCTGTATCTTATTTCAATCCTTGTGTTTGCTCTATAATGGGTTCCAGGAATGTGTGAGGAGATCTTATCTAGCTCTCTAAAATTGGTTCTGTAGATTTACAATTGTTCTGATTAGGACACAATGCTGAATGGCCCTGCCTCCTGAGAGTTTACATTTGGAACTAGCAGGGCAATCATTCAGCATGTCACACTAACTGGCCATGTCACATATACATGTAGTATCCTCCAGACTTCCTAAAGTACTTCAGCAATATGTGGGTTGTGGTTTTGTTTTGTTTTATTCTTGTTCCCATATTCCTTCACTAATATAGATCACCACTTTTCCAAGTGCCTTAGTGGACAGTTTTAGAAGCTACTGAGACTAAATAATCAATAAGCATTTATTAAATATCTTTTATGTGCCAAACACTGATCTAGATGCTGGGTATACAGAAGCAGAAAGGAAAAGATTCTCTGGCCCTCAAGAGAGCTTACAGGAGAGAACATATATGTATATGTATATAGTAAATATAGAATAGATAACAAGATGATTCAAAGGAGAAGGTACTCGAAGGTGGGGTGGGGGCAGGAGGTTGGGAGGGATTGGGAAAGGCTGTATATAAAAGGGGGTGCTCAAGGGCTAAATCTTGACTAAAGCTCAAGAGAGTGACAAACAGAAAGGGGAGGGGACTACATTCCAGCAGTGGGAGGCAGCCAGGGCTAATGTACTGAGGCCAGAGGTGACGGATTATGTGTGAAGAACATTGTGAAGGCCAGTTTGGCTGGATGGTAATGGGTATGGAAATTTAATGCTGTGTAATGAGGCAAGAAAAAATTCATCACCTTTTGACTGCCCTTCTGGTAATGAGAATGATCCAATTTAAGGAAGTTCCTTCTCAAGTAAGACATTCAACCTGTCACTGGGTCAATAATCAAAATTTCTCCATGCTAATAAGAATTATAAAAGCTTAAGCCTATTGGTGTAGCCTTTAAGAACCCATAGTCACCCCCAGATTGTGAGATGATAAGTATATACTTTTCAGAAAGTTGACTCTGACTTTTTCTTTCTTCCCTTTTTTTCCTATTTTTGGGTTGCAGATGTCATGAAGGGAGACAGATGTTGGGAAGAAGCAAGCATTTGTACTCTCCATGACAGATCCAGCAGTCTTCTTCCTCATTGATGTTCTGTTGCTTTAACACTCTGTAATACACCCTGTGTGATCTCATGCGTTTGCCCTTTAGTTAAAATGTTTTTAAAATGCCCATTAGCCCACAATTTTTTCCCTCTAGTTACTAGCCTTTCACCAACCCTTCCCACACAGCCTGATGCCAGTGTCAGAGTTAGAATGAGTCATCAGTAGTCTTAACAAGTCTGGCATGGTACTGTGAAGTCAATAGCAAGGGTAGAGTTTTTTGTTGTTGTTGCTGATTGCTTGGGTTTTGTTTTAGGGTGATTTTTTTTTAAGGAGAGGGGTTGGGGGATAGGAGGAGGTCAGGTTAACGTTTTTGATGGTGTCTAATCTGCTTCCAGTCCTTTGCCTATGAGTGCATGCTGATTTGCCTTCCCGACCAGAATTTTGCTATCTTATTTCAGTGACTTTGCTGGATAATTGTTCTTTTTGGTTTTTCCCTTATTGTCTTCTTGTTTAAGAAATCATTCTAAGTGTAACCTAGTGTTTTGCTTTATTTTGAACATCCCAGGATAGTTTAACCTATCAAAATGCTTGATTTAGTATCACTTTTATTTTCTCCCTGGCCATGTAGTAATTTCACTGCCTCTGCAATCATCCTCTGATAAGAATTTTAGTATTTTAATATTCAGGTAAGTAAATAATAAGAGCACTACAATGCTGAAGTGGATAGAAAGTTGGCCTTGGCGGGAAGAGCTGAGTGGGAATTTTTCCTCCTCCTGGTCATGTGATTAGTAGTAAATTACTTAATTTTCCAGTTCCCTCTGACAACTCTTTAACAACTGTCTTTGTATAGAAGCTACCTGGTAGGAGTTTGCAAATGGGGAATATTCCATGTAGATGAACTCAGACCCCCACCCAAAACCAATCCAAAATGTACAATGAATAGAGTTACTTCACCTCAAATCTTTTCCTTACCACCTTGTGAGTCTAGATTTCTTAAATCATTTTCAGCTCGCTATCTTTACTTTTGAGTGTCTGGGAGATTTTCACGTCATTCACCATAGAATGAGAGTTGCCCTTTACTTCATTGACTGGAAAACAAGAACTCTTGGCACAAACACTGTTTTCTTCATTTACAGAGATCTTCCATTCTGGAAACATTATATTATGCTTCATGTTTGCAGTTTGGCTTATAGAAACAAAACAAAACAAAAAAAACTAAGGAATTCTTTTTAAAAAAATTATTTTAAAAAAGACAAAACCCCTATGTTATCCAATAAAGGGACCAACAGAGAAAACATGAAATCATAGACCTTTAAGCTCTGCTGGGGTTCCTTGCAAATCTGTTTTATTCTGATTTTTGGAGCCCTGAGTGGGGTAATCTGCATTCTAATTTTTCTGTCTTTATCTTTTCTTTTCCTTGAGAGATAGTGTGGCAAAATGGATAGAGAGCCAGCCAACCTGAAAGCCAAGAAGACCTAATTTCCAGCTGTGACACATACTGGTTATGTGACTGGGAGCAAACCACTTTACTTCTCATTGCCCTTGGTAGTTCTCTATAGAGTACAGATTGCTGAGACAGTGATGAGCTGGCTTGTGCTGCTCGTAGAGAGAATTACTAAATCCTGGAGTTCCTCAGCAATGAAATCACAGGACCATAGCTTATCATTTTCCCTATTTGATTTCTTTCAGACATATCTTAATGCTGCCAGCTAAACCTTCTTCTCTGTGCTTATGTCAATATCACTTATACTTCAAAAAAGTTGTATAGAAACCACATTATATTTCATATAATTTATACCAAGGAAATAAGCCATTGATAGTCATTAATCATTTATCAAGTGCCTACTCTATGCCAGACAGGGGACACAAAAAAAAGATAGGCTCTGTTTTCGAGTGGAGTAGGAGATACCACAAGAATACTATTGTATGCTAAAAAGATATGGACAAAATAGATTAGATATAATCAATAGAAGAATGACATTAAGATTAATGAAGACCAGGGGCAGCTTAGATAGCACAGTGGATAGAGCACCAACCCTGAAGTCAGGAGGACCTGAGTTCAAATCTGGTCTCAGACACTTAACACTTCCTAGCTGTGTGACCCTGGGCAAGTCACTTAACCCCAATTGCCTCAGGGGAAAAAAGATTAAAGAAGAGCAGGAAAGGTTTCTTGCAAAAGAAGGTGTTTGAGTTGAGACTTGAAGAAAACCAGAGGAATTGGTGGAGCCATGGTGGCGGAGATCAGACAGGAGTCTCTGTAACCTCCTCTAACCTCCCCTCAAACCAACAACATATGAAGCCTCTAGACTGATTTTGAAGCAAAAAAATCCACAATATCTAGAGAACAACATGATTCTAGAAGAAGATACTCTGGAAGAACCTCAAAACAGGTCTGTTTTAATTGGGCAGGGGGGTGGTCTGCTGAACCCAGACTGCAGCGCAGGGAGACCAGGGCAGGGAGCTGGAGCAGGGAGCTGAAACAGGAGTGGGAGCGTTGTGCTTTTCACACACCTGGGAGTCTTCTACGGGCCTCTTGGACCAATCTATCCTGATTGTGGCCAGGTGGTTTGGAGGGTCTACCTTTTGAGGGGGATAGATTGTGAACCCCTGAACCCCTGATGAGCATCGGACCTAGCTGCCATTACACAGCACCTTAAAGCAATCAATCAATCAATAGGACTGATCAGCACCAGAAATTCAATCAGCAGAGCTGCCCAGTACCTGAAATAATTCAATCAGCAGAACTGCCCCAGGGTGAACTAAAGCAGAACTGCCCAACACCTGACATAATTCAATCAGCAGAACTGCCCAGTTCCTGAAATAACTCAATCAGCAGAACTGCCCCAGGGCAAATTAAAGCAGCTGTCCCACCTTTGCCCTAAACATACCTCACACCTTTTAAAAAAAAAATGAATAAAAAACCAAAAAGCTCTCACCATAGACAACTTTTATGGAGAGAGGGAAGAACAGACCTCAAATCCTGAGGCCCCTAAAGGTAAAGCGACTCCAGAAAAAGCCCCAAAGAGAGACATAAACTGGTCTCCATGTCACAAGGCTTTCTTTGAAGATTGCATAAAAAATCTTAAAAGAGAGTTAGAAGAAACACGGGGAAACGAAATGAGATCCCTGCAAAATAAAATAGAAAAAATGGAAAAAGAATGCAATGAACAAAAAAATGTAATTGGTCAATTACAAAAGGAACTAAAAACAGTAACTGAAGAAAATAAGATATTAAAAATTAGAATCGAACAATTGGAAATGAATGACTCATCAAGACTTCAAGAATCAGTCGAACAAAAACAAAAAAATGAAAAGATAGAGAAAAACATGAAATATCTCCTAGGAAAAACAACTGACCTGGAAAATAGATCTAGGAGAGACAATCTAAGGATTATAGGGCTTCCTGAAAGCCATGATGAAAAAAAGAACCTAGACACTATCTTCCAGGAAATCATAAAAGAAAACTGCCCTGATATTTTAGACCCAGAAGGCAAAATACTCCTTGAAACAATCCACCGATCACCTCCTGAAAGAAACCCAAAAATTAAGTCCCCCAGAAATATCGCGGCTAAATTCCAGAACTATCATACCAAGGAAAAGATATTACGAGAAGCCAGAAAGAAACAATTTAAATATCAGGGAGCTACAATTAGGATCACACAGGACCTAGCAGCTTCTACTTTGAAGGATCGAAGGGCCTGGAATCAGATATTCCCAAGGGCAAAGGAACTTGGATTACAGCCAAGAATAAGTTACCCAGCTAGAATGAGCATTATCTTCCAGGGAAGAAGATGGTCATTCAATGATATAGGAGAATTTCACCTATTTCTACTGAAAAGACCAAAACTGAACAAAAAATTTGATCTACAAACACAGAATACAAGAGAAACATAAAAAGGTAACAAGAAAAAAGAAAAAAATCTCTTGAGAACTATATGTTATAGATACTTATAGAATGAGGGTTGATTTTATGAATCTATTATTACATTATGATTGTGATATGATTACTGTGAGTTTATGATTATTATGATATGATTATTGTGATTTTATAATTATTATGATATGTTTATTGTGATTTTATGATTATTATGATATGATAAACTGAAAAAGAAATTAGAGGTAGAAAAGGGATAACACTGGAAGAAGAGGAAAAGGAGGTAAAATAAGGGAAATTACATCACATGTAGAAGCAAAGAAATCCTATAATGATGGAGGGGAGAAAAGGGAGGGGAATGAGAATTGGGTTGATCTCCATCTCATCAGATTGGGCTCAGAGGGAATAATAGACGTACTTATAAGGAAACAGGAGGGAAAGGGGGGAAAAAAGGGGTGGGTGGGGCTCTAAAGGGGAAGGATTGTTTGAGGGAAGTGGTTTTCAAAAGCAAAATAGTAGGGAGGAGGGAAAGGGGATAAGAAAGAGAAAAGCATAAGCTAGAGTAAATAAGATGGCAGGAAATACAGAATTAGTTATTTTAACTGTGAATGTGAATGGAATGAACTCTCCCTTAAAGCAGAAGCAGATAACAGAGTGGATTAAAAACCAGAATCCAACAATATGTTGTATACAAGAAACACATCTAAAACATAGAGATACATAGAGGGTGAAGGTAAAAGGCTGGAGCAGAATCTATTATGCTTCAGGTGAACAAAAAAAAGCAGGGGTAGCAATTCTGATCTCAGACCAAGTAAAAGCAAAGATAGACTTAATTAAAAGAGACAAAGAAGGAAATTATATTTTCCTAAAGGGTACCATAGATAATGAAGCAATATCAATACTAAACATATATGCACCAAGTGGTATAGCATGGAAATTCCTAGAGGAAAAGTTCAGAGAGATGCAAGAAGAAATAGACAGCAAAACTATAATAGTGGGGGATCTCAACCTCCCTCTCTCAGAACTTGATAAATCAAACCACAAAAT
>JAJPUD010013472.1:952-44239 GCA_023553655.1 Myrmecobius fasciatus
GTTTTTTAGTTGAGTCTCTAGGGTTCTCTAAGTATACTATCATGTCATCTGCAAAGAGTGATAATTTGCTTTCTTCATTACCTACTCTGATTCCTTTTATCTCTTTTTCTTCTCTTATTGCCAAAGCTAACATTTCTAATACAATATTAAATAGTAATGGTGACAGTGGGCAGCCTTGCTTCACTCCTGATCTTATTGGGAATGGATCTAGTTTGTCTCCACTACATACAATGCTTGCTAATGGTGTTAAGTAGATGCTACTAGTCATTTTAAGGAAGAGCCCATTTATTCCTATACTCTCTAGTTTTTTTTAATAGGAATGGGTTTTGAATTTTATCAAAGGCTTTTTCTGCATCTGTTGAGATAATGATATGATTTTGGTTAGTTTGGTTATTAATATAATTGATTATGCTGATCGTTTTCCTAATATTGAACCAGCTCTGCATTCCTGGTAAAAATCCTACTTGGTCATAGTGTACTATCCAGGGGATGACTTTCTGTAATCTCATTGCTAATATCTTATTTAAGATTTTTCCATCAATATTCATTAGGGAAATTGGTCTATAGTTTTCTTTCTCTGTTTTCACCCTATCTGGTTTAGCTATCAGCACCATATTGGCATCATAGAAGGAATTTGGTAGTATACCTTCTGTCCCTATTTTTAAAAATAGTTTGTATAGTATTGGAATTAATTGTTCTTTGAATGTTTGGTAGAATTCACATGTAAATCCATCTGGCACTGGAGATTTTTTTCTCAGGGAGTTGGTTAATACCTTGTTCTATTTCTTTTTCTAATATGGGGCAATTTAAATAATTTATTTCCTCTTCTGTTAACCTGGACAATCTATATTTTGGTAGATATTCCTCCATTTCATTTAAATTATCAAACTTACTGGCATAAAGTTGGGCAAAGTAACTCCTAATTATTACTCTAATTTCCTCTTCATTAGGGGAAAGTTCTCCCTTATCATTCTTGAGACTAACAATTTGATTTTCCTCTTTCTTTTTTTTTTATCAAACTAACTAAAGGCTTATCTATTTTGTTGGTTTTTTTCATAAAATCAATTCTTAGTTGTGTTTATTAATTCAATAGTTTTCTTATTTTCAATTTTATTAATTTCTCCTTTTATTTTTAGAATTTCCAATTTGGTATTTAATTGAGGGTTTTTAATTTGTTCTTTTTCTAGTTTTTTTTTTAATAATAAGCCCAATTCGTTGATATTTTCTTTCTCTATTTTATGCAAGTAAGCACCTAAACATATAAAATTGCCCCTTGTAACTGCTTTGGCTGTATCCCACAAATTTTGGTATGTTGTCTCCTTATTGTCATTCTCCTGGTTGAAATTACTGATTGTGTCTGTTATTTGCTCTTTCACCCATTCATTCTTCAGGATTAGATTATTTAATTTCCAATTAACTTTTGGTCTATTTTCTCCTGGCCTTATATTGCATGTGATTTTTATTGCATCATGATCTGAGAAAGATGCATTTATTATTTGTGCCTTTCTGCATTTGATTTTGAGGTTTTTATGCCCTAATACATGGTCAATTTTTGTATAAGTTCCATGGACCACTGAGAAAAAAGTAAACTCGTTACTTTCTCCATTCAATTTTTTCCAAAAGTCTATCTTATCTAACTTTTCTAACAATTGGTTTACCTCCCCAGTTTCTTTCTTATTTATTTTTTGGTTTGATTTATTTAATTCTGAGAGAGCAAGGTTGAGATCCCCCACTAGTATAGTTTGGCTGTCTATTTCTTCTTGCATCTCTCTTAATTTCTCCCCTAGGAATTTGGATGCTATTGCACTTGGTGCATATATATTTAGTATTGATATTGCTACATTATCTATGGTATCCTTTAATAAAATATAGTTTCCTTCCTTATCTCTTTTGATTAGATCTATTTTGGCTTTTACTTCATCTGAGATAAGGATTGCTACCCCTGCTTTTTTTTGTTCACCTGAAGCATAATAGGTTCTGCTCCAGCCTTTTACTTCATCCTATATGTGTCACTATGTTTTAGATGTGTTTCTTGTAGACAACATATTGTGGGATTCTGGTTTTTAATCCAGTCTGATATCCACTTCTGCTTTATGGGAGAGTTCATCCCATTCACATTCACTGTTAGAATAACTAATTCTTTATTTCCTGCCATCTTGTTTACCCAAGTTATGTTTTTCCCTTTCCTTTTGCCTTTATCCCTTCCCCCCTCCTTAGTATTTTGCTTTTGATGACCCCTTTTACTGAACAATCCACCACCCTTTAGATCCCCTCCCCCCTTTTTTACTACTTTCCCCTGATTCTTCTATTTTCCCTTCTATTAGTTTACCCCTTTCTTTTCCTCCTCTCCCTCCCACTTCCCTCTAGCTCCAGACAAGTTTCTCTGTGAAATCAAGTCTTTGATATACACTTTTACAACCCAATCTGATGAGAGTAAGATTTACACAATGCTCATCTCCCTTCTTTCTCTCAATTATATTAGGTTTTCTTTGCCTCTTCATGAGATTTTACCTTATTTTTACCTCCTTTTTAAAAATCTCATTTTACCACATTTTCCCTCTTTCCCCCAGTATGATAACCTTTCCCTACTCTAGTTTTCTTTTCATATTATCGAAGTAATATGTAATTATACCCCCAGTCTTTAAGTATCCCCCTAGTAGAAATAAAGTTCTCAAGAGTCCTTTCCCTTTTGCCTTTTTTAATGCTTCTCTTGAGTTCTTTGTTTGGAGGTCGAATTTTTTGTTCAGATCTGGTCTTTTCATTAGAAATATGTGAAATTCACCTATATTATTAAATGACCATCTTCTTCCCTGGAGGATAATGCTCATTCTAGCTGCATAGGTTATTCTTGGCTATAATCTGAGTTCCTTTGCCTTTTGGAATATCTGGTTCCAGGCCCTTCAATCCTTCAATGTAGAGGCTGACAGATCATCTGTGATTCTAATTATAGATCCTCTGTATTTGAATTGTTTCTGTCTAGCTGCTAGCAGAATCTTTTCCTTGGTGCTATAGTCCTGAAATTTAGCCACGATATTCGTTGGGGTTTTGATTTTGGGGTCTCTTTAAGAGGTGATTGGTGAATTCTTTCAATAGTGATTTTGCCTTCTGATTCCACAACCTCAGGACAGTTTTCTTTCAGGATTTCCTGGAAGATAGTGTTTAGATTTTTTTTTTTCATCATGGCTTTCAGGACGTCCAATAATGCTTAGATTGTCTCTCCTAGATTTTTTTCCAAGTCAGTTGTTTTTCCTAGGAGATATTTCATATTTTCTTCTATTTTTTTCATTTTTTTTTGTTTTTGTTTGACTGATTCTTGAAGTCTTATTGAGTCATTCACTTGCATTTGTTCAATTCTTATTTTTAAAGTGTTATTTTCTTCAGTTACCTTTTTTAGCTCCTTTTGTAACTGGCCAATTTGTTCATTGCACTCTTTTTTCAATTCACTAATTTCATTTTTCAGTGCCTTTTTGTCTATTTCTAATTCACCAATTTTGTTTTTCAATAAATTGGTGTCTTTTTCATATCTCTTTTGCAGGGTATTATATCCTTCTTGCACTGAACTCAGTTTATTTTCTCATTTATCATCCAGCTCTTTTTTGAGATTCTTTATGCAATCTTCCAGAAAGGCTTTTTGAAAAGGGGATCAGGTTATATCTCCCTTGAAGACTTCCTCTGGATTTACTTTGTCTACAGGTACCTCAGGATCTGGGGTCTGCCTTTCTTTCTCTCCATAAAAGCTGTCTATGGTAAGAGCTCTCTTCTGCTTCTTACTCATTATTTATTTATTTTTTAAAGCTTGGGGTCTGTGCAAAGCAGAGAAGCCTGGCTAGCTGCGGTAGTTTGCCCTGGGGCAATTCCAGTAATTAACTTCCAATGCTGGCAGGTTGGGGTAGGACCATGCATTTGCAATGGGTTACAAACTGCCTTTTACAAAAGGCAGATCTGCCAGAGCACCTGCCTGCAATCAGGGCAGCATGTCCGGAGTGCCTCAGAAACTCTCACCAGCTGTTTTGAGTTTCTGCCATGCTGAGCCCCGCCCAGTTTTCTATCTCTCCCGGATGCAGGGCAAACTGCTCACTCTTACTGCTTGCCCCCTCTGCCTGAGTGAAACAGACGTTTATGAAGTTCTTCAAAGGTAACTTCAGCAAGGAGAATTTCTTAGTCCAAATAATTCTCGGTTCATTGACTTAAAGATCAGTTCAGAGGTTTATTTTACTGTTGACTTGAGAGAAGGTCAGAGGAGGACACAGAGAGTTGCTCACTCAGCCATCTTGGCTCCGCCTCCAATCCTCATATTTTCTTCTATATTTTTCATTTTTTTTGTTTTTGTTTGACCTATTCTTGAACTCTTATTGAGTCATTCACATCCAATTGTTCAATTCTATTTTTTAATAGATTATTTTCTTCACTTACCTTTTTTAGCTCCTTTTGTAATTGGCCAATTGAATTTTTTTGTTCATTGCAGTCTTTTTTCATTTCACCAATTTTTGTTTTTCAGTGAATTGGTGTCTTTTTCCATTTCACCATTTTGTTTTCCATTGAATTGGTGTCTTTTTCATTTCTCTTTTATTGGGCATTATATTCTTCTTGCAATGATCTCAATTCATTTCCCCATTTCTCTATTAACTTTCTTTTGAAATTCATTATGCAATCTTCCAGTAAAGCCTTGTGAAATGGGGACCAGTTCATGTCTCCCTTTTTGGCTTCCTCTGGAGTTGCTTTACCTTTATGAACCTCAGGATCTGAGGTCTGTTCTTCTTGCTCTCCATAAAAGCTTTCTATAGTCAGAGTTCTTTTTTGTTTTTCATTCTTTTTTTTATTAAATTGCTTGAGGTCTGTTTAAAGGAAAGTAGTTACAGCTGATTTAATTTGTCCTGGGGCTATTGGGCTGATTGACTTCTGGTGCTAGACTGTTGAGGTTAAGTCTGGTGTTCTCAGTGGTTTACAATCTACCTTTTACAAAGGGCTGATCTGCCAAAGCACTTGCCTGCAGCCAGAGCAGAATGGCCCAAGAGCCTTACAGAAACCTCCCAGGTGCTTAGAATCTGCCATGCTTAGTCCTGACCTGTCTCCAGTAGCTTCTGTCTGAGCTTGGCAAACTGACCCACCCCCTGCTGTCTAAAACAGACTTGTACTGAACCTTCTCCAAGGTAACCTTTAGGAATGTACTCCAAATATTTGGAGGTGCTTTCACTCCAGAACCAATTTAGAGGTTTAATCTGATGTTGGTTTCAGAGAAGGTCAGAGGAGGTCATAGAGAGTCTTGTCTTCACTCTGCCATCTTGGCTCCGCCTCCCATTATGAACTTTTAATCATTAATTCAAGACTCCAAGAATCTAGCTCAAACACACTAACTCAAAGTTTTCAGATTAATTTCTCTCTGCTCTCCCATCTAAAAAGTAAAGAAGATATTTGCCTTTCTCCCATTTTATGGTATCTATTCAACATTTCCTCATCTTTGAAATATCTTTAATAGTATCTCAATAGTCATCCTAATAATTATTTCATAATTTGAAGTTATGGCCAAGTTCAGTAGTGATAGATAAGTTCACTCTCATGTATCTTGGCTTTCAACTCCCTATTTGTCACTTTTGTTCTTTTTTTCCAGTGTGGAGTATATTGTCTTAAAAAGAAGATATGAACTAAGCATCTCTGCATTTATTGTGTTCTAATTATTATTATTCCAGTCATTCTAATCAAAGATATTTTCCCTTTTTATCCATTTTTTCCCCCAAAAAATAAATATATTTTTGTATTTCTTAACTAATCTTGCTGGCCACCTCATTCAGACTTTTAACATACTTAATACCATTATTTTTTTACAAGAATATGCCTCAATCTTACATTTTCCTGTTATCTGTTCTTATTTCCATTTTCTGATTATTTTAACCTAGATGGGTCACTGAGTTCCTTGTGCATTCACAACAGTTTCTTTAGAAAAAAATCAGTTCTTATAATTTGAATTGTCTCTCTCTCTAGATATGTCCATTCCACATACAAAATTACTTCAGGGAAAGGTAAGGGATAGATGAGATAGTATTAAAAATTTTGAAGCTTGGGCCAGTTAGGTGTTGCAGTGGATAAAGCACCTGCCCTCAAGTCAGGAAGATCTGAGTTCAAATTTGATTTCAGACAATTAATACTTCCTAGCTGTGGGACTGAGCAAGTCACTTAACACCAATTGCCTCAAGAAAAAATATTTAAGCCTTTCTCACTGCTGAAAGGCTAACTTTCCCTGAAGCGTTTTAGTTTGTGAAATCCTAGTTATCTGTTCACTGAACCCTTCAAAACATCCTAGTCAAAAGCAAGGTTCTTACATTAGTCATGTCCAGATTTCTTTTCCTTTATCAGAAATGATGGCATAGAGTTTTCATTTTCTGCCCAGGTTCCATTCATTTATACCCCAGAAATCAATTTTTGATTTGAATTGAATTAAATCAAATCTGTAACAGCATTTTTTTTGTTTTGTTTGTTTGTTTCCTCTTCTACTATTCATAGGCTAAAGTAAATTCATTTTAAAATACTCAAAAAGTTATTATTCAACAGACATTTGGATAAAGTTCAACAACACTACTTCAGCAGGTCTTTCTGTTGGACTTTGTGATTTGTTTCCAAATCCATCTATTTCTTCTTTCTGCAAAATGTTCCATAGTATACTAAATGAATGAAAAAAAATGCTATTTCTATTTCCTTTAGCATTCACCCAAATATTCTCCACTAATGCTTTCTGCCTCTGGTTCCCAGATGCCTTCATTTGAATTGAACTTTTTAAGATACAATACACTTTTTATTGTGCAGCAGTTTTAATTTTTGTCTGACTCTATAGTACAGTGCTTTGTCATTTCTTTCTTCAGCTCATTTTATTGATGCTGAGCTGAGGCAAACTTGGATAAGGGACTTAATTAGCCACAGTCAGACGATTTGACATATCTGAGGTCAGCCTTGAGGTGAGACTTGAAGTCAGGAAGTTGAGTTTTCCTGACTTTAGGCTCAGCACTCTAACCACTTGGCCACATAGCTTTCTATACAGTGTTACTACTAATCACTACCTTTTAACTACTGTGTTTATGTTGTATAAGGTTTGCCCATTCAAAATCCTGGTCCAGTCTTGAGGTTCATTCAGATAACCTCAATGATACTAAGGAGGTGAAATTTAATTCATTATATTAAAACCTCCAATTCTTGGTTTTGATTTTTGCTTAACAAACATTTATGAATAAATGTTAAAGTTTGTAGGTTTTTAACCCTGTATCTTTTCTTGTATTATATCTCTTGGGCTTTTCTGGATGTGTCAGACACTTTCTTTGTTCCTTGTGACTATTCTTTTACAATATGTAACTTGAAAGATATTCATGCAGTTTTATTCTTACCCCATCAATTTTTGTTTTAAATTTAAAACCCTTTTAATTAAATTTGTAAGGTATACACCTACATACATATTATATGTTGGGGGTACTATATCTTTGACTTATCATGCCACATCTGTATTATAAGCCACAATCCATAAATCTAAGTCTCTTCTTTAACACTATCTTCTTAACCAGTTTTTTTCTTACTAAAGCATTTTTTTCTTCTTCTGAACTCCTTTTGTTCATTGGCAATATTGAGGAAAATATAGCCTGTGCCATGATAGTCTTCAATTTCTTGCCAAATACATCATAATCAGTGGAAAGCTTTCCTTGGGACCAGACTATCTTCATTGATGAAAAAAAAATTACGTATCTAACTCTACCTATTTGGTTCCAGGCTATCAAATAAAATCATTCTTCATATCACATCTTCTAGTCAACCATGGTTTTTTGTCATCCACCCTATTATGTCCATACTTATCTCTGTCATAACTAAGGCACTTCATTCCTTTCCCACCACTCTCTTATATTTGTTGCCTCTTTTATTAGAATGTAAGCTGCCTTAGAGTCAGAAGAATCACCTTTATATATATGGATCCCCAGTGTTTAGTAACATGCTTAGTACCTAGACACTACTTTGCATTTATTATTTCTCATTCATTCATTCATTCATTGAACTTCACTTGCCATTATGTTGTTTAACATTATTGTCAATGATTTGAATAAAGATTTAAAAGACTTGCTTATCAAATCATAGAATAGTGAGAGGAATAGGTAATATAATGGTTGATTTGGATTTACAAAGATCTTAACAGGCCAGAATAGTATGATAAATTGACTAAATGAATAAGCATTAAAATGTGAGAGAAATTTAAAGTCTTACATTTATTTTCAGAAACTGTTAACAAAAGTTAAAGAATATAAAAATGTGGCTAAATAGATAGGGAACCATTTGAAAGATTCATTTTTAGAGCACCTAGGTAGCTAAGTAGACTTTCTAGATGACCCTGAACAAGTTGCTTAACCTTATTTGCCTGAGTTTCATCATCTGTAAAATGGGTTGGAGAAGGAAATACCAAACTACTTTAGTATGTTTGTCAACAAAGCTCTAAATGGGGTCCCAAAGAGTCAGATATGAATGAGCAGTTTTTAGGGGAGTGAAACCCCAGAATCATTTAAAAGCTTAATAAAGAATTGTGATTTTATGGTGCAATATAATCTGCTAAAAGAATGGAGGAATTTTAGTAGAAAATACAAAATACTTAGGAAAGGAGAATATAAGGAATGTCTTTAAGTATTTGAAGAACTCCAAAGTTAAAAAGAAAAGACAAGAAACCTTGTTGTTTTTTTTTTTTCTTTTCTAATTAAAATCACAGCATAAAATTGGAAACAATAAATAGGAATTGTTAAGAGGCAAATTTAGATTCATTCAAGGAAATACTAAATAGCAGTTAGAGTTCTCTGAATTTAATATGAGCTTTATCAAGGGTAGTGGTATTCTGGTCACTGGGAGTTTTCAAACAAAATTTGGATGAACTAGTTTCAGTTTTGTTGTCAGTGGAATTCTTTGTTCAGATGCAAATCCCATTAGAAGACCTCTGAGATCTATTAGGACTCTGAGGCTCTGTGACCAGTGCTTTATGGATATCCTTGATTTGTTGAAAGTTTTCTGGACTAAGCACTACACTACTTTGGAACTTGGGTGACCTACATAGGCTACTTCATGATCATTGCCTACCATGAAGCCTACAAACTAGCAGAACGATGGAACACAAGGACATACAATTATGCTTCGGTATCTCAAAAAATTGTGATCTTATGGGATTGTATTCTATTGTATAAATCTCATGTGATTATTTTCCATGTGATTTCTGTAAATAATACATATAATATAAACTGAACTGATGGGTAGCTATCTCTAAAACTTATCATGTTTTGAAGGTACTAGTGAAGTATCATGGAAGTCTGCTGCCTCTCATATATATATATATATATTTGCTTTTTGCTGAGGCAATTGGGGTTAAGTGACTTGCCCAGGGTCACACAGCTAGGGAATGTTAAGTGTCTGAGACCAGATTTGAACTCAGGTCCTCCTGACTTCAGGGCTGGTGCTCTAACCACTGCGCCACCTAGCTGCCCCCCTCATATATTTTCTAGAAGATTTTTCTAAGAACATATTTGTTTAATTTCATTTCTTATGCCAGAACACTCTTTTGTCCCTACTAAAGAAGTTGGCTCAGTGGAATTTCCATCAAATCCATTGTATTGGCTGTGCTTTTTTTAATATAAGATTTCACATGGAAGGTATTTTTTTAATTTGAAAAAATAATTTAAACAGTAACTATAGGATAGAAAAATAGGAAAAAAATGGAAATTTCTGAGGAATCAAGAAAAGTAAAGTTCAACAACATGTCATATTTGCTTTTACATCTTCCCCCCCATGATGAATAAAGTCTTCAAAGGTGATAAAACAAAACCAATTTTCAACAACTAAAATATAAAAAAAATGTGAAGTGCATGAATATTTTATAATAGCAATATCCAATAAAATTGATTCAATAATGTTAAAAGTGAAGTTTTAACAAATAAAAAAGGTCACTTCAAAATAAACTTTCTGGGGACAGCAAGGTGGTAGAGTGGATAGAGCACCAGCCCTGAAGTCAGGAGGACCTTAGTTCAAATCTGGCCTTGGATACTTAACACTTCCTAGCTTTGTGATGCTGGCAAGTCACTTAACCCCAATTGCTTTAGCAAAAAAAATAATAAAAAAAAATAAACCTTCTTTCAATAATTGTTTTCTTTTCAAACTTTCAAGAAGAGATTGCATATTTCAGACTAAATTAGTTGTTTGTTCTAAGCACTCAAAATATGGATTTTCTCTAGACTTTAATATATAAAATGCTGATAATTTATTTTCTTATTTTCAGACACTTCCCATGTTTGAAAGAAAAGAAATGCTCAAGTTAAATAGAAACTATTCAAACTATAATTAAAAGCAATACTCTGTTGTAGTGGATACTAAAATGCATCCAGGGGAAAATAGTAAGTATGTATTATGCACTAACTGTATATTAGTTACTGTGATAAATGCTTTAAAGTATTTCATTTGATCCTCACAAGAACTTTGTGAGATAGGTGCAATTATCATACCCATTTTATATTTAAGGAAACTGAGGCAGACAGAGCATTGCTGATTTGCTCAGTATCATTTAGTAGATGTCTGTTTCTGTATTTGAACTCAAAACTTCTTGGCTTCAGGCCTGCATTATCTCTACTATGATAGCTAGCTGCCTATTTTATTTGGCAAATGTGAACTTTTTGTATACTTGGGGAAAATAAAGATATTTTGTTGCTAGATTACATGCATATTTTCTGATGATGTCACAGTGAAAACAAGGCCAAAGTTTGTCTTAGGAGATGAATGTAACCTATTTATTGTAAAGAAATATCTTCTAAAATAGTGAACTAAGCAGGAAATCATACAAGTTTGGAGGAGGTGAAACAAAATTAACTTTAATAGGGTTAAATTAAAGCAAAAGTAGCTCAAATATTACTTTACCAAATCAAATGAGATACTGAAAATGTATATTTGGACCCACTCCAAGATCTGTCACCAGTCAGCTTAAAAAAAAGACCTGTGGTGAAACCTGAAGATACAGGTCAGCAGAGTAGCTTCAAGATGTCTATTTAAATGAAGAAAAAAAACAGAATAATTCCTAACACCACATGGTGAGCTGTGGAACATAATGACAAATATTTTCAGGATCAAAGAACACAAGAAGAGATCAAGCTTCTTTTATATTTACCAGCAAACCAATGAGAAACTATTTCTCTCATCAAGGAAATCTACATACCAAATATTCCTTCTCATCTCTATGTTTGTCCATCATCTTTCTTTTATCTAGAATTTCCCTTCTCTTTTCTCTTTTCAATATATATTCCACATTTCTTTAAAAATTGTGTATTATTTGCCATCAACTTTTAGTATTAGATTTTTAAAATCTGACTTTCAGAATCTTTCTTTCCCTGGTAACTCTAGATACAGTTTTTGTAGCCTCATGAGACAACTTCTGAATTCATGAATTAAATATATTGGTTTTCTACCGGTATAAAAAACTGAGGAAAATATGTGTGAGATATTACATAGATAAAATGTATCATTGTTGCTATAAAATAATTAAAACAATAGGTGCATGTATATGTATACATACATATGTATATTTTCACAGGATGTACATGAATAAAAATTGCTCATTACTTATATTACTCAGAGTTTTTAAGATGCAGTGGAATTAAATCAGCACTTGCTTTGGAATACTTCTCCAACTTGACACCATTTTGAGAGTTGATTGCATAGTAGGGTGACCATAATCCCAGATTCAAGAATATTTATGAGCCCATACTCATAAAACTATAATTTGCCAAAGCCCAGGAGTGAATTTACCTTGGGTCAGGAGACACAACTGGTTCAAGGCAAAGGCATTTATAAAGATAACAGTATGAACAGTAGGTGTAAAACTTCACTAATAAAATTTGGGGCACAATTTCTCACTAATGTACACAGTGTCTTTGGAAAGGAGGGTTACAAACAAAATACATAAGTAGAGAGGCACACATGTAGGAAGCACATATGGACAATGAAGTTCATTTATCATGTAATGGAGTTAGCTGATTTTCTTTCTTTTCTTATAGAGTCCTCAAGCAGAGCATCAAAACCCCTAAATATGGTTTTGCTCTATCCTTTAATCTACTCATAATTTATCACAATGAAATTATTAAGATGAATCCTTAATAATCCTACTTCACTCTTGGAGTATTCCTGTTAATTCTACTTACCCCCTTTCTCTCTCCCTCTCTGCTTCTGTCTCTCTTTCTGTCTCTGTCTCTCTTTCTCTCTTTCTCTCTCTGTCTCTCTTTGTGTCTTTCTCTGTCCATCTGTCTCTCTGTTTGTCTCTCTGTCTCTGCTTGTGTCTTTGCTTCTGTCTCTCTCTGTCTTTGTCTATGTCTCTTCCAATATTAACTTATTTTTCCATTACATTTTTAAATTATTTTACTCCATCTGACGACTCTAGTGGAGAAAAAAAAAGTTGTTGACATTATCATTATTATTTTCATTAGATTATTTCCCTACAGCTTGTCTTTATACCTGATCTTTACTTCCCATTTGAATAAACAGTTTGCATCAAATTGTTAATATAAATCTCTTAACCACTCTAAATCTTGCAGATCTCTCCAAGAATCTTATCAAAAGAGCTATTATTTCACTCCCTTCTTTGCCCAATTCAAATTTGGATTTTAAAATAATTCAAAAGAAATTCTACTCAATTTATTTCTCTCATCCCCTATATTAAATCAATTGCCAACTCTAAGAATTTATTTTTCTAAATTAATTCTTTACTACATGCACTTTTCATTACTTCAATAGCCACCACCCTGATACAGACCTACATTGTTTCTCACTCTTGAAATAAAAAGCCTTCTGTAATGTCTGGACCTGCTTATTGCAGGATTTCAGTACCAGTCCAAATCCTGATCAAAGGTGAGGAGTGAAGGGGAGAAACTAATATGGATGGTCAAACATGGAGTTCATTTATTTCAAGTTCTCTCAGGCATTACATATCCTAGTATACTTGCACCACTATAACACACTGCACATGTGCTAACTATACTAGGCATGTGCCAACTATAGGGTACTGCACATGTGAGACCATGTAAACAACTTGCATTTGTGTGCAGATGATTCCTTGCCATGTCCGTATAACTCTGCTTCAAGTACTACACAAGTTGTCACACTTCATGACTTCTAAGGATGACCGAGATACACCAGAGGAGATGGGGAGCTGAACCAGACACATCAGCAGGTTCATTGGCTGGGCTGGAGGGTTTTATTCCTCACCCAGAGTCCCCCCCACTATTTGTAGACCTCTATAAAGACTTTCTCATTGGACTTCCTGCCTAAATTATCTTTTTAACTCAATAAATCTTTTTCACTGCTGCCAAAATCATTTACCTAAAATTCCTACAGATCTGCTTGTGTCACCCATCTACTCAATAGTTCTTTATTGTTTCTAGGATCACATATTAACTTCTGTATTTAATACTTATTTTATAATCTGCCAGTTTTTACCATTTAATGAATTATTTTTTTGATCCATACATTATATTACCCACTTAAGTATATTGTTTCTCAAAATAGAATGGCCCTTCTTTGAGGAAAAGGAATGTTACTACTTTTCTTTGAATATTTATACTTACTTGCCCACAAGTGAAGGCACTGTAGCATGGTGGAAAGTACTAACGTTTGAAACAGAGGACATTAGTTCAAATTACACCTTTGTGACTTTGGTCAATTTCAAGAATTTCTTATTCTTCTGCTGTAAAATAAAACCATTGAACTGGATTGATTCTGAGCCTGCTTTTATATCTAATGTTATAATTGATTGATTTTACTAAAATATATTATAATTTATCCTAGAAAGTTTCCTGCTAACATTTACTGCTCTATTTGTAATCATTGTAGCACTTTTGTAACCAATTTTTAACATATTATTGTGCTATATGCTGTTTTGCAAAACTATTATTCATTTATGTCCTGCATGAATTTAGTTGTCTGTTTTTATTTGCAAGCATGTTGAAAATTAGTTTTATATGCCCTCCAGCAGTGAAGCCATATTCAATATCTGACTAATCTGACCAAACAATATCTAATATAATATATCATTCTGGTTTTATTAATTTTTTTCCCTTTGGAAGATGATAGTACTAAATCATCAGCTACTAAAATAATGGAAAAATTCTAATTCTAAAAAAGGATCAATTTGACCACCAGGAATGAAAGTTTGTTTTAATTATTTGTAATTAACATGTATAAGTAAATAGGTAAAACTTTTAACTTCATCATTATTCATCATTTCTAGAATTTGAGATATGTTGTAAGTCATATGATTTCTATGATGTACTTTCCACAATTTGAAAAATATTTCCTAGTAGTAGCAACTGACTAGTATTAAATGAATAGTGTGTATTGTGTATAAGATATGTATATATGTGCATATACATATATATTTATGTATACATACACATACAAACATATATATGTGTACACACACATATATTATATATGTAAACTTCCTATTATAATTACTTTCCATTTTGTAGTATTTGTCTGAAACTGTGATTTGAACTTGATCTCATAATTGTAGGGGACTCAAAGTGTGAAAATTCCCATGTGGTCCTAAAGAGTTATCAGGAGCCATAACTCATGGTTAAGTGCATTGATGGCCATGTAGGTTAGGTATAAAATCAAGACTTGCTACACAATAGTCAGCCCTTTATTTATTATGACACTCTGCTTCTCAAATATACTGGAGTGAATAAATGTGAATATATTAATTCAATTCACAACACTAACATTTAAATAAATCACTTCCCTACAGTCACATAGCTAGTATATATCACAGGTAGAACTTGAACTCATTGATGTATGGCCAACTACTGAAAGAAACTGTATGAGTCATCCAGTCCAATACCCTTTTAGAAGAGAAAATTAAGGCCTGGAGAAATCAAATATCTTGTTGAAACTGTAATAGGGAGTAAACTTCCGAATTGGAATTTGCATGTAGAAATCCTGCCTAAAAATCCATTGGCCTTTCTCCTGCACATTTTTAACCAAGTAACAAAAAATAAGGCATTGGCACAATTCTATTAATACATGTCTAAAAATGAATTGCAAACAAATCACTGAATTGCTATTTATACAAAAACAAAGATACTTGAAAGTAATTGGTCCATTTATGTAATATAAATATTACTATGTTATACCAAATGTCTCTCTTGTGTGAGAAAGACAAAATATTTGCTGACATTTGCATAGAATCTTTCTAAGATCTTTATAGCAAATTCATGTATATGTGTCTATTTCTATTTAAGTGGATTTGAAACTATTTGAAGGGAAGTATCAGCTTTTCTATTTTCTTTGTTGCTCCTCCCATATCATATATCAACTATCATAAGAACAAATCCCATATTAGATGAGTTGGAGAAAATGCATAGCAAAAAAGATTAAGAACAACAGTAGATGCATCAAAATTAAAATCTCATCATAGACACATCATTGGCAGATTCAGAGTTTTGAGTAAAAAGCTTACTTAGTTTATGTACTTTCCCTAAAACCAGACACTTTGGAATTCATTTAATTACAAATATATTAATAAATTCATGTAAATAATATTTCCCTGAAAGACAGGATGAAGACTTTATGATATGTCATATGCACTTTATGTCAAACCTGAATTACAATTTGGTAGCACCTATTATCATATCTGATGATAAGATACCTTTTCTGTAGTAAGATGCTATTTCAATATATGTATATATGCATATATTTCAATGTTTTTATCATTATTAAAATTGAAGCCATGAGTGACTGGAGATGTGTCAAAAACATTTTTCTTTTCAAAACCATTAGTTTACAGATGTGCAGCATAGTATTTTTCTTTAGTAGCCCAGAGAGTAATTTTGTTTTGTCATATTTGATAAACATAATCTCAAAAATACTCTGCCATTTATTCCTAACTTTGAAATTCATTATCACTTTTATGTGAGAAATTTATTTTAGTTTGCTAGTAAAATGACCTTAAATTTCTAATAGGAAATCAACATTTTATTTATTAAAAAGTGTTTTCAATAGGAAAGAAAAAGAACAAAAATTAGGGAAAACAATTTAGTCAACCAAACCAAATTTGCTCATTACATATATACAAAAAATGTATTATTCATCACCTTTCAGTGAAAAGGTGGATAACATCCTTTATCATTGGTCCTATTTGAACAAGAATAATCATTTCATTTATCAGGATTCTTTTAGTTATTAAAGTTGATTTTTTAAACAATGTTGCCGTTTTTGTATAAATTATTCTTCAATATGAGTATTGGAATTGATCTTTTTTAATTTTAATTTACTTAATGGTTTTTTTATTAGGGTGAGATCTATATTTTCTTTCATAACATCACTTTTATGGAAATATTTTCCATAGCTTCACATCTGGTTTCTCAATGGACCTGGGGGTAGGGACAATGTAGAGAATCTGGAATTCAAAAGTTCAAAATAAAAAGGTTAAAATGTTTTAAATGTAATTGGGGAAAATATTAAATAAATAAATAAAATTAAATAATAAATATAAGACTGTGATCCAGACTGAAATTTAAGGACTTGTACTTGCTAACATTACATCTATACACTACATTTCTCCTTTTTCACTTAATCAAGAAGCCACTTGCTAGGTTGAGAAAGATGATATCTAGTTATTGATTTTTTGACCACCAAATCATGAGCAGAGTGTGGGTAGTGGCTAAAAAAAAATCACATGAATTTATGAGGCATGCACCTAGAAGAATTGTAGATATTATTGAAGAATGGCAAGTACCACTTGTATCTATAGAAATATTTTCAAGTCTCATTAATAATAAAGGACTATTTGTATAAAGTTATTCTTACATATATGAACTCGTCTCATTTTAAGAAAAAAGATATCTCTACACATTTATTTCTTTGTGTTGCCCAAATATGTCATTTTAAACTGAAGTTTATTAAATCTATGTTATTTTTGACTATATATTATGAAAATCCACATTGAAATCAGACATATTTTCTTTGCAAAGACTTTAGGTTTCTTGGTTATGCTGAGAACTTCAAAATGAACCCCTTTCCTCTATCAATTAATGCCTTCACTTTTCAATTTGTAATTAGTACTTTTAGTTAGCCATATAATTTTTTAACAGTGAACATACTATGTTGTGATCCACATTCAGTTCCCTCAAGTCCTTTCTCTGGGTATAGATGGTTCTGTTCACCACAAGATCATTAGAACTGTCCTCAATCATCTCATTGTTGTAGAGTCACATCCATCAGAATTGATCATCATATAATCTTGTTGTTGCCATGTATAATGATCTCCTGGTTCTGCTCATTTCACTTCATGTATCCCCAGATCGCTCTAAAATCATCTTACTTATCATTTCTTATAGAAGAATAATATTCCATAGCATTCATATATCATAACTGATCCTATCATTCTTCAACTGATGGGCATCCACTCAGTTTCCAGTTTCTTGCCACTACAAAATAGCCATATTATTTTGAAAGTTCATTAATAAAGACATTCCTCATCCCACTTGGCAAAGAAAGAATATTAAAATATTTTTATACTATTTAATTAGTATAGTTAGATAATCATCAGAGACTTTGAAACTTGGTTGACTCATCTTAGAATAAATTCTTATAAGGACCAGCAAGACTCATCTTCTATTTTTTGAAATGTCATACAGTTTAAAAAGCTTGAATGTATGTTATTTTTAAAGAGAAGCTTACTTCAGGTCATATATTACCCCCCCCCCCGAAATGTTACTGTTCTGCAGCCAGAACACAATTGTTTTCAATTAAATTATGTCATGTGTTCCACAAAAGAAATTCATCTTTATTGAAGTTGCTAATTGCATTTTAATCTAAAGTTATAGCTCATTAAACCCTAAAGAGAGGGGGTGGAGCCAAGATGGAGAACTGCAGACTTCATTCTCTGTGAGCTCCTGAGACCTCCCCTCAGACCCAGACAAATTAAGCCTCTGAACTGGTTCTGGAGTGAGGGCTTCATCAAACACTTGGAGTACAATGAACTTGTTTCAAAAATTTACTTTGAAAGAACTCCAGAGAAGGTCAGTTTCAGACGGGCAAGGGATTGGCCGCTTGTCACGCCAGTGCGCCCAGGGCGGAAGACAGGGCTGGGACAAGACAGTGTAATTTAGGCACCCAGGAAGTCCCTAGGAGATGCTTGGGCCATTTTGCTCTGTTTGCAGGCAGGTGCTTTGGCAGATCTGCCTTTGGTAAAGGGTGGATTGAGAGCAGCTGAAAGTGTGGTCCTAGTGAGGATCTAACCCCACCAGCCCTGCACCAGAAGTCAACTCTGTGAACTGCCCCAGGGCAAATTGAAATGGCTACCAGTCCTGCACCTCTTTCAGACCTCAGCTCAAAAACACGAGGAATCATTTCATTGTTGAAGAGAGCCATGTCCATCAGAATTGATCATCATATAGTACTGTTGTTGCCGTGTATAATGATCTCCTGGTTCTGCTCATTTCACTCAGCATCAGTTCATGCAAGTCTCTCCAAGCCTCTCTGATATCATCTTGCTGGTCATTTCTTACAGAAAAATAATATTCCATAATATTCATATACCATAATTTATTCAGCCATTCTCCAATTGAAGGGCATCTATACAATTTTCAGTTTCTAGCCACTACAAAAAGGGCTGCCACAAACATTCTTGCACATGTGGGGACCTTTCCTTCCTTTATGATTTCTTTGGGACATAAGCCCAATAGAAATGCTGCTGGGTCAAAGGATATGCACAGTTCGATAACTTTTTGAGCGTAGCTTCAAATTTTTCTCCAGAATGGCTGTATCCGTTCACAACTCCACCAACAATGATTTTCTCTTCCCTTTCCCCTCTCTCCCTTCTCCCCTACCCAGTACTTTGTTCTTGATGACCACCTCCCACCACTAATTCTCCTCCCTTTAGAGTCCCTCCCTCCCCTTTATACCTTTCCCCTAATCCTTCTATTAGTTTATCCCTTTCCTTTTCTCCCCTCCCTCCTACCTTCCCACAAGGACAGTCAGGTCTTTCTTTGAAGCCAAATGTGTCTGATATATTCTCTTAGAGTCCAATCTAATGAGAGTAAGGTTTACACAATACTCATTGCCCTCCCTTCTTTCCCTCAATTATATTAGATCTTCTATGTCTCTTTATGAGATTTTGCCTTATTTCACCTCCTTTATTTTTACTTTATTTTGCCTCCTTTCCCTATTCCCCCTTTTTTCTTTTTCAGTATGGTATCCCTTCCACCTCTAATTTCTTTTCCATTATTATCAAAGAAAAATCAAATTATGCTGCCATTCTTTAAGGATACCTATAGTAGAAATATAGGTCTCAAGAGTCTTCCTTTTTACCTTTTTATGCTTCTCTTGAGTTCTCTACTTGGAGGTCAAATTTTTTGTTCAGATCAGGTCTTTTCATTAGAAATAGGTGAAATTCTCCTGTATCGTTGAATGACCATCTTCTTCCCTGGAAGATGATGCTCATTCTAGCTGGATAACTTATTCTTGGCTGTAATCCAAGTTCTTTTGCCTTTTGGAATATCTGGTTCCAGGCCCTGCGATCCTTTAAAGTGGAAGCTCACAGATCCTGTGTAATTCTAATGACAGTTCCTCGGTATTTGAACTGTTTCTTTCTAGCTGCTTGCAATATCTTTTCCTTGGTGCGATAGTCCTGAAATTTGGCCACGATATTCCGTGGGGTTTTAATTTTGGGGTCTCTTTCTGGAGGTGATCGGTGAATTCTTTCAATGCCAATTTTGCCTTCTGATTCTAAAACATCAGGGCAATTCTCTTTCATGATTTCCTGGAAGATAGCATCCAGGTTCTTTTTTTCATCGTGGCTTTCAGGGAGTCCGATAATCCTTAAATTGTCTCTCCTGGATCTGTTTTCCAAGTCAGTTGTTTTTCCTAGGAGATATTTCATATTTTCTTCTATTTTTTCATTTTTTTTGTTTTTGTTTAACTGATTCTTGAAGTCTTATTGAGTCATTTACTTCTATTTGTTCAATTTTAATTTTTAAAGTATTATTTTCTTCAGTTATCTTTTTTAGCTCCTTTTGTAGCTGGCCAATTGAATTTCTTGATTCAATGCATTCTTTTTCCATTTTGCCAGTTTTATTTTTCAGTGAATTGTTGTCTTTTTCCAATTCACCAATTTTGTTTTTCAGTGAATTGTTGTCTTTTTCCAATTCACCAATTTTGTTTTTCAGTTCACCATTTTTATTTTCCAGTGAATTGGTGATTTTTTCCAATTCACCAATTTTGTTTTTCAGTGAACTGTTTTCTTTTTCCAATTCACCAGTCCTATTTTCCAGTTTTTGATATTTCTGTTGCCCTGATCTCAATTTATTTCCCCATTCTTCTTCTAGCTCTCTTTTGAGATTCTTAATGCAATCATCCAGGTAAGCCTTCTGAAAGGGAGACCAACTTAAGTCTGCCTTTGTGGCTTCATCTGGGATTGTTTTCATAATGTCAGGATCTGGGGACTGTTCTATTTTTTTCTCCATAAAAGCTTTCTATGGTGAGAGCTCTCTTATGCTTCTTGCTCATGGTTTAAAGTTGGGATATTGGTCAAAAGCAGAGAAAACTGCAACAATTTGTATTTGCCCTGGGGCAGTTTGCGGAGTTGACTTCCGGTCTGAGGCTTGTCTGGCTAGATTCACACTAGGACCACGTTTTCAGCTGCTCTCGATCCACCCTTTACCAAAGGCAGATCTGCCAAAGCACCTGCCCATAAGCAGAGCAAAGTGGCCCAGGCGTCTCCCAGGGGCTTCCTGGGTGCCTTAAATCCACCCCTCTATCGCAGCCCTGACTTCCGCCCTGGCTGGAGTCTGATTGCGACCAGAGGCCGATTTCCCCTGAGGCTAACCTTCCCCTGGAGTTCTTTCAAGGTAGATTTTTGATAGAAGTGCGTTGTAGTCCAAATGTTTGGCGGAGCCCTCACTCCAAAACCAGTTCGAAGGCTCACTTTGTCTGGGTCTGAGGGAAGGTCTCAGGAGTTCACAGAGAACCCTGTCTGTAGTTCGCCATCTTGGCTCCGCCCCCCCCCCCTGCAGTTGTTTTAACTGCCTTTGCAACTGCATCATTGAAGAGATCTTAGAACTTTCTTTTCAATATTTTTTCTTCCTTTTCCCAATGTAGCAATTATATGTTTGTATATGTATAAAACACAAACATATATGTATATACATATATATATTATATACATACATCTGTTCACAGTGACATATCTATTTTTCTATCACCTATCTGTCTGTCTATAAATCCATAAATACATTTATAGCTAACCAGAATGCAAAGGTATATATTGGATCAAATTTCAAATAGATTAACTTCTATTTTTATGTTCTCCATTCTTAATCTAAAGGTATAATGCAATAAGGAAAATATACATTTCATTTTCAAAAGTGTTTTGCTATTATTTTTAGTGTTGCTCCATTGAAAGTATTTTAGGGACTATACCTATTGTGATATATGTTCTTCTCGCTGCTGCTTCACTCCCACTCCTCTTTATATATGGAACTACTATTACAAAGTTTCCTCTACCCATGCAAATCAGCAAATATTTTCTAATTTATTGTATTACAATTTGTCCTCTATCAATGACAGGCTAGGTCACTTGCTTGGGGATGTATTTCCAATATATCACTGGCTGAATTTGATTGCAGAGCATCTTAACTCTGAAAATAACCTTCAATCCTTGATGTTACATTGTCTCTCAATACTATAATATATGCCAATACAGGCCAATTTAACTCTGACTTTTATTTAGGTATTGCCATTTTTTCCATTATATTATAGGTTTTTTTTTTTTTTTTACAGAAAAGAAAAGAGGGGTTATAAGAAAATTTATTATGTATCAGTTGATGATCCAAAAATAAAAAATGAGAATTTCAAACATGCTATCAAACAAAGCAAAAATAAAAAGTCACAAAAATTAAAAAAAATTGCAACAAATTGAGGGGAACTACAATTAAGAAACAAATATTAATTAATAATAAATGGCTCAAATTCATTAGCATCTTCTTTTTAAAGCTTTTTATTTTGCAAATACATTCATAGATAATTTTCAACAACCATCTCTGTAAATCTTGTGTTCCAAATATTTTTTCTTCCTCCCTTTCCCCCACCCCTCCCTTAGACAGCAAGTGATCCAATATATTTTAAACCTATGCAATTCTTCTACACCTATTTCCACAATTATCGTCCTGCACAAGAAAAAATAGATTAAAACTGAAAAAAATCAGAAACTAAATAAAAATCAATCAAACAGCAAAGAAATGAAAATGTTATGTTGTGATTCACGCTCAGTCCCCACAGTCCTTGCTCTGAGATGGCTGTCTCCATCACAAAACCCTTGGAACTGGCTCAAATCACCTCACTGTTGAAAAGAACCACACTCATCAAAATAGATCATCATATAAACTTGTTGCTGTGTACAATGTTATCTGGTTCTACTCACTTTACTTCTCTCCAGGCTTCTCTGAAATCATCCTGCTGATTGTTTCTTATAGAACAATAATATTCAATGATATTCATACCACAACTTATTCAGAAATTTTTTGCACATGTGGGTTCTTTTTCCCCTTTTTATGATTTCTTTCAGGAGAAATACTGCTGTATCAAAGGGTATGAACAGTTTAATAGCTCTTTGGGCATAGTTCCACATTGCTCTCCAGAATGGTTGGATCTCTTCACAATTCCACAAACAATGTATTAGTGTCCCAGTTTTCCCACATCCCCTACAACATTTATCATTATCTTTTCCTGTCATCTTAGCCAATCTGAGAGGTATGTAGTGGTACCTCAGAGTTGTCATCGTTTAATTTTCTCTGATCAATAGTGATATAGAGCATTTTTTTCATCTGACTAGAAATGGTTTCCATTTCTTCATCTGAAAACTGTCTGGTCATATTCTTTGTATGTCATAGTTTTTAAAACAATAACAACCCTGAATTTAATTTTTGGACAGATGAATGGCATATGAATTTCTTAGAGTTGAATTAACATGACTAAGGTCAGTTAGCTAAATTTAAACTTTACTCTCCTGAGCCCAAATCTAGTGTTCTTTTCTTGTATGCCATTTTTCCAATCTGTGTATTTCTGTTTTTCTTTCACAGAGGTCTTACTTTAGTGGTATTGCCTATATTTACACTTATACAACATTTCATATTGAATCATTAGTCACATACACTGACCACATATTTAAAAACTTCTAAACAGAAATGATCAGAGATGACTTCAATGTGATTCTAAGCAAATTTCTTAAATCACAAATATTAACTTGATGCAAATATACAAATTAAAATGTAAAAATGCACATAATAAATGGGAAAAGTGCATATAGTTCCCTTTCTTAAAAAATCTGTATATTCTGTGCTTGTCATCAGGAAAGCTTCATGCCTCATTTTAAAAATACTTTAATAGCTATAGTGCCTTGATGTTAGGGGTGATCACCTTCCTCTTTGGAACATTGGTATAGGCTTTAAGTAATGTTTTCTTTATATCACACAAACACACACAAACACACATGTACAAAGCTGATTTGTTACTGCTTTTTTCTTCTGCATGAAGAATCCACCAAAACTATCACCAGTCAAATTTTTGCCTGGAGCTCCAACTAACAAATTGAATTATTATGGAATAAAGGTGTTTTTACTTCAAGTTGAGATATTTACATACAGTGCAATCTTTAGGACTTGTCATTATTTGGAAATGATTCTAATTAAGTTATTCTATCATTCCAATAGCATCTCAAGCAGACCCAAACTAATTATGAGCCCTTTATAACAAATGAATTGTAACTATTTTGATACCACAGCAGCACTAATTCTTTCTATGCTATCTGAAAGAACATCACCTTAAGTAAGTCTTCAAGGACAATGCTATTATTTTATTACTGTTACTGCACTTGCTGTCATTTTTATCAAGTTGTAAAAATCAATTAAAAAGGTAAAAAGCCCTCTGAAAACTTTTTTTTTACTTTGATTAAAGCTTTTTTATTTACAGAACATATAAGTAATTTTTCTACATTGACCTTTGCAAAATTTTCTATTCCAAATTTTTCCGTCCTTTCCCCACATGCTCCCCTAGATGACAAGTAGTCTAATACATGTTAAATATGTTAAAATATATAAGTCCAATTTGTGTATACGTATCTATACAGTTATCTTGCTGCACAAGAAAACTCAGATCTAGAAAGAGAAAAGAAAAACAACATAAGAAGGAAAACAAAATGCAAGCAAACATTCACAGAGAGCATTAAAATGCTATGTTGTGGTCCACACTCAGTTCCCAAAAGCCTCTCTCTGGAGGTATATGACTTTCTTCATTGCTTAACAATAAGAACTTGTTTGAATCACCTCATTGTTCAAGAGAGCCATGTCTATCAGAATTGACCATCGTATAGTGTTGCTGTGTTTAATGATCTCCTGGTTCTGCACATTTCACTTAGCATCAGTTCATGTAGGTGGCTCCAAGCCACTCTGAAGTCTTCTTGTTGGTCATTTTTTACAGAACAATAATATTCCATAGCATTCATTTACCATAATTTATTCAGCCATGTTCCACTTGATGGGCATCCACTCAGTTTCCACTACAAAAAGGGCTGCCGCAAATATTTTTGCCCATATGGGTCCCTTTCCCTGCTTTAAGATCTCTTTGGGATATAGGCCCAGTAGAAACACTGCTGGGTCAAAGGGTATGCAAAGTATGATAATTTTTTGAGCATACTTCCAAATTGTTCTCCAGAATAGATGGATCCTTTCACAGTTCCACAAACAATGTATCAATGTCCAAGTTTTCCCACATCCCCTCCAACATTCATCACTGTCTTTTCCTGTCATCTTAGCCAATCTGACAGGTATGTAGTGGTATCTCAGAGCTGTCTTAATTTGCATTTCTCTGATCAATAGTAATTTGGAGCACTTTTTTCATATGACTAGAAATAGTTTCAATTTCTTCATCTGAAAATTGACTGCTCATATGATTTGACCACTTATCAATTGGAGAATGGCTCGAATTCTTATAAATTTTAGTCAATTCTCTACATATTTTAGAAATGAGGCCTTTGTCAGAACTTTTGAATGTAAAAATGTTTTCCAAGTTTATTATTTCCTTTCTAATCTTGTCTGCATTTGTTTTCTTTGTACAAAAACTTTTTAACTTGATATAGTCACATTTATCTATTTTGTGATTAATGATGATCTCTAGTTCTTCTTTGGTCACAAATTCCTTCCTCCCCCATAGATCCAAGAAGTAATCTATCCTACGTTCTTCTAACTCAGTTATAATATCATTTTTATGTCTAGATCATGAATCCATTTCAACCTTATCTTGCTATATAGTGGTAGAAATGTGTCAATGCCTACTTTCTTTCATACTAGATTCCAATTTTCCCAGCAGTTTTTGTCAAATAGTGAGTTCTTATGCCAAAATTTGGAGTTTTTGAGTTGGCCTAATACTAAATTACTATAGTCATTGACTATTTTGTCCTGTGAACCTAACCTATTTCACTGATCAATTACTCTCTTTCTAAACCAGTACCAAATGGTTTTGATGACCAGTGCTTTATAATATAGTTTTAGTTCTGGTACAACTATGCTATCTTCAATTGCTTTTTTTCATTAATTACCTTGAATTCTTGATCTTTTGTTCTTCCAGATGATTTTCATTGTTATGTTTTCTAGACCAGTAAGATAGTTTCTTGAGAGTTTTATTGGTATAGCACTAAATACATAGTTTAGTTTAGGTAGTATTGTCATCTTGATTATATTCGCTTGACCTATCCAAGAGCAGTTAATATTTTTCCAACTGTTTAGATCTGACTTTATTTGTATGGAAAGTGTTTTGTAGTTTTGCTCATATAGTTCCTGACTTCCCCTTGGCAGATATATTCCTAAATATTTTATGTTATCAACAGTTATTTTAAGTGGAATTTCTCTTTGTATTTCTTGCTGTTGCATTTTGTTAGTGATGAATAAAAATGCTGATGATTTATGTGGATTTATTTAGTATCTTGCAACTTTACTAAAGTTGGGGATTATTTCTAATACTTTTTTAGTTGATTCTCTAGATTTCTCTAAGGATACCATCATATCTTTTGCAAAGAGTGATTATTTGGTTTTCTCATTAACTACTCCAATTCCTTTTATCTCTTTTTATTCTCTTATTGCCAAAGCTAGCATTTCTAAAACAATATTGGATAGTAATGGTGATAGTGGGCAACATTTTTTTCACCCCTGATCTTATTGGGAATGGTTCTAGTTTGTGCCCATTACATTTGATGCTAGCTGATAGTTTTAAAGAGATGCTACTGGTCATTTTAAGAAAAAGGTCCATTTATTCCCCTATTTTCTAATGTTTTTAATAGGAATGGATGTTGGATTTTAGCAAATGCTTTTTTCTGCATCTATTAAGATAGTCATATGTGTTTTGTTAATGTGGTTATTGATGTAATCAATTATGATAATAGTTTTCCTAACATTGAACCAGCCCTGCATTCCAAGTATAAATCCTACTTGGTCATCGTATATTATCCCATGGATGATTTTCTGTAACCTATTTGCTAATATTTTATTTAAGATTTTTGTATCAATATTCATAAGGGAGATTGGTCTATAATTTTCTTTCTCTGTTTTCATTCTGCCTGGTTTATGTATCAGTACCATGTCTATGTCATAAAAAGAAATTGGTAGGAGTCCTTCATTCCCTATTTTTTCACATAGTTTATATAGTATTGGAGTTAATTGTTCTTGAAATGTTTGGTAGAATTCACATGTAAATCCATCTGGTCTTGGAGATTTTTTTCTTAGGGAGTTGATTAATGAATTGTTCTATATCTTTTTTTCTAAAATGGGACCACTTAAATAATTCATTTTCTCTTCTGTTAATTTGGGCAATCTATATTTTGTAGGTATTCCTCCATTTCACTTAGTTTATCAAATTCATTGGCATAAAGTTGGGCAAAGTAACTCCTAATTATTGTTCTAATTTCCTCTTCATTAGGGGAAAGTTCTCCCTTTTCATTTTTGAGACTAACAATTTGATTGTCCTCTTTCCTTTTTCTAATCAAATTAACTAGAAGTTTATCTATTTTGTTGTTTTTTTCATAAAGCCAACTTTTAGTTTAATTTATTAATTTAATAGCTTTTTTACTTTCAATTTTATTAATCTCTCCTTTTATTTTTAGGTTTTCAAGTTTCATATTTAATTGGGGTTTTTAAATTGGTTCTTTTTTTAGTTTTTTTAGTTGCAACCCAAATTATTGATTTTCTTTTTCTCTATTTTATGCAAGTAAGAATCTAGAGATATAAATTTTCCTTATTACTGCTTTGGCTGCATCACACAAATTTTGGTATGTTTTCTCATTATTGTCATTCTCTTGGATGAAATTTGTAATTGTGTGGGTAATTTGCTGTTTCACCCATTTGTTCTTTAGGATGAGATTATTTAGTTTCCAGTTGCTTTTTGGTCTATTTTCTCCTGGCCTTATATTGCATGTGATTTTTATTGCATCATGATCTGAAAAAAATGCATTTACTATTTCTGCCTTTCTGCATTTGATTTTGAGGGTTTTTTGTCCTAACACATGGTTAATTTTTGTATAAGTTCCATGAACTGGAGAGAAAAAAGTAAACTCCATTCTGTCCCCATTTAATTTCTTCCAAAGCTATATCATCCCTAACTTTTCTAACATTTTGTTTACCTCCTTAACTCCTTTTTATTTATTTTGTGGTTTGGTTCTGAGAAAGCAAGGTTGGTATCCCCCATTATTAAAGTTTTGCTGTCTATTTCTTCTTGCATATCTCTAAACTTTTCCTCTAGGAATTTTCATGCTATACCACTTGGGGCATATATGTTAAGTATTGATATTGCTTCATTATTTATGGTACCCTTTAATAAGATTGTTCCTTCCTTGTCTCTTTTAATTAGATCTTTCTTTGTTTTTACTTGAACTGAGATAAGGATTGCTACTGCTACTTTTTCTGTTCACCTGAAGCATAATAGATTCTGCTCCAGCCCTTTACCTTCACTCTGTATGTATCTCTATGCTTTAGATGTGTTTCTTGTAAACAACATATTGTAGCATCCTGGTTTTTATTCCAGTCTGCTATCAGCTTCTGCTTTATGGGAGAGTTCATCCCATTCACATTTACAATTAATATAACTAATTCTGTATTTCCTGACATTTTATTTACCCTAGGTTATGCTTTTCTCTTTCCTATCCTCCTTCCCTCCTCCCCAATATTTTGCTTTTGATGACCACCTCCCTCAAACAGTCCTTTCCCTTTAGAGCCCCACCCCTTTTTATACCTTTCCCATAATTCTTCTGTTTTCTCTTCTATTAGTCCTTCCCTTTGTTCCTCCCCCTTCCTTCCTATTTCCTTATAATGTGAGACAAGTTCCTTTGTGATATCAAATATATCTATTATTCTCTCAGAATGAAATCTGATGAGATTAAGATTAACACATTGCTCGTCTTCTTCCCTTCCTTCCCTCAATTATAACAGGTTTTCTTTTCCTCTTCCTGTGAGGTAATGTCCCTTAATTTACCTCCTTTTTCCTCTTCTTTCAGTGTGATCCCTTTTCTACCTCAATTTTCCTTTTCATATTATCATAATAAAATCAATTTGTACTCTCATTCTCTAAGTATACCCATAACAGAAAATATAGTTCTCAAGAGTGTTTTCCTTTTTACCTTTATGTTTTTATGCCCTCTGAATCTTTAAAGTGCTATAAGAAGGTTAGCTGTTGTTATAATTATCAACAGTAGGTGATAAAGTTTATATTTAGTACATTTAAAATTTACAGGATTTTGAGGGGGTGCCATCTTCATTATTCACCTTCCCCTACTCTCACTTGTAGTTCCAAGAAGTTAAAAGTCTAGCAGCCACACTTCAGCAATTTTTTTTCAACAGACAGAACCATCCTATTTGAAGAAAACTGATAGGCTTTAAACCTATCAGTATATTAGGTGACTGACAACATCTAAAAACTTTCCCTGGTAGAATGAGTGTATGAGAATAATTTGTACATAAAAGATGAGATATACATAAAAACCACCACAAGGATCAAGAGTAGAGTTTATTAGAAGAAAAAAGATTACAGCTTGTAATTGTTAATCTTAAAGTCAAACAATGATTAAATCAAGAGAGATCTACATTACGTCAGTTATACTAATTTTTTTAGATGCATGTTTATACATGGGTAAAGCATGTGTGTGTATATATGTTTGTGTATGTGTATGCATCTGAGTATATTTGGTTATGTATTCATGTTACTCTATGTATGTGTGTATATAGATATATGTATTTTTGTTTGGGTCTGTGAGTGTGTATGAATGTATATGTGGGAGGTGAGGTTGGGCAAGATGTGGGTGTGTGGGTATGAATGTGAGTATGTGTGTGTATATGTGTGTGTGTGAGTGTGTGTGTGTGTGTGTGTGTGTGTGTATGGATATGTAAACATGTCTGAACCTAATTATAGCCTGCTTGGGGAAGATGAGGGAAATGAGGGAAAGAAGAATAAAGTAAAAAAGTGTGCAGTAGAGAAGAAATAATAGCCTTCAAGAAGAAATCTATATAACTCTTGAATATGATGTCTTTTGCTATCATGTATCCTTTCTTGAACTGATAATTTGTTTTTTTTAGGTGAATTGTTTTTTCTTTTTTTTTAAGCTTTTTATTTGCAAAACATATGTATGAGTAATTCTTCAACATTGACCCTTACAAAGCTTTCCATTACAAATTTTCTCCCCTAGTCCCCACCCCTCCCCTAGATGGCAGGAAGTCCACTACATGTTAATTATGTTAAAGTACTTGACAAATCAAATATATGTATACATATTTCCACACTTACCTTGCTGTGCAAGGAAAATTTTATCTACAAGAAAAAAAAATCTGAGAAAGGAAACAATGCAAGCAAACATCAATAGAGAGCATGAAAATGTTATGTTGTGGTGCACATTTCATATTCCTCTCTCTAGGTGTATATGGTCTTCTTCACTGAACAATTGGAACTAGTTTGAAATATTTCATTGTTGAAGAGAGCCATATCCATCAGAATTGATCATCATATAGTCTTGTTGTTGCCATGTATAATGATCTCCTGGTTCTGCTCATTTCGCTCAGCATCAGTTCATGCAAGTCTCTCCAGGCCTCTCTGAAATCATCCTGCTGGTTGTTTCTCACAGAACAATAATATTCCATAACATTCACATATCATAATTTATTCAGCCATTTTCCAGATAATTTCTTATATATTTTGAATCCTCCCTGATGTTATCCTGGCCATATGACAATGTTCTGATCTTTTTTGTTTTGTTTTACTTTATTTTCCTTTTCTGTTTTCTCCTTTTTCCTACTTTTTAAATAAACAACAACAAAAAAAAGAAAATGAAAGAAAAACAACTGTAATACATGTTTCTTTTTTATATACACGTGCATTTTATGCATGTATTTTGTATATATTTATATATAAACAACTAGAATTACAAGTCATCATTGGAAAGCTGTCCATCAGATTATTTATGTAATTAGCTATCAGTTAATCAATGAATCAATGAACACACATTGATTAAATACTTACTATACACTATGTACTCTGTAAAGTGATGGCATACAAAGATAAAAAGAAAATAGATTTTATATTAATAATATATTGTACCAGAGAAATAACGTGTAAAAATATCTGTAAATTTTAAAAATATATATAAATGCAAAGGACAAGAGGTAATTTATAATAAAGTTATATGCCCTGTTTTTACTGTGCCTCTATTTTTATAGGTTAGAAGGCAATTATAAAGGTCTTTACATATCTAACAAATGAGTTTATAGTTAATTCTAAAAAAAGATAGAGACAATGAACCTCTTTGAGCAGGTGAATAACCTGCTTAATTTGTATTTTGTCTCTTTGCAGCTGTCAGGTATTCTGTTTTTTTCATAGGCAATATATCCCAGAAGACAGAGACTGCTTGACTGTTATCAGACTTTTTTAAAATAGTGACTTTATTCTTCCTCAGCAGAAAGTAGCTAATCACTATCACTCCTCACATCATCATCTGACACATTGAATTACTTGTCTTTTACTGGCTCCTATAAATCCAAAACATTCCTTTTTGTAGGAAAAGCATTTGTTTCTTCCTTCTATACAAAAGCTTTCATCTTTTTCTTTGGTACAAATGTTCACTTGTTCATTTTCTTACATTTCTGCTCTCTGTTCCCTTTTTATTAACTCTAATCTCCTGACACAATTCAGGATTATTCTGCATCTTTCCATATGTATTTTGAAATTTCCCCTTATTTTTTGCTTGACAAATTGGTTCTTTGTTTTTAAACAATGTTTTGTCTCCTTCCTTTCTGAGTTTAAGTGTCCAATTTTCCATTCTTTTATTTTTTCTTATCTATTGTTCATAGTCTTTATCTTTCACTAAGTCTTAGCAGGGATATGTGTTCCTTTATATGGCCTGCTCTGATCACTCCAGCTACTACCGTTTATTCACTTCTATTTCTGAAGACTTTTTTAAAATAAATCTGTACTTAGGTGGAATTAGTTTTTACCTCATCTTATACTTTTGTCTCTATTTTTGAACTTGTTGTAATCCTCTAGGACAAAATTAATTAATGTCACTGAAAATTTTATTACACCACTTCAGTCACAAAATTAATTACCAAATGAAGTCCAATCATATTATTCTCATACTCAGTAGTCTGTTTCTAACTAATGTTTCTGGATTTATGTTACACTTCATTTAATATTCTTTCCAAACTTAACAATTCATTGTCCCTTAATCAACTTACCATGATATACCTATTGGTCTTCTTCAACACCAAGATTAAATGCCATCATCTATTCCACTTATTATTCTAACAAGCTCTATGTACAATTATTTCTCTTTTTGAATTATTTTTATTTTAAAAATAATAAATGTTTATTTTATGGTACTTTATGCTCTACAGAATTTTTAAATGTTCTGATTAATATTATGCTTATCAATACACATATCTCACAATCAATTTAGAATATAAGCTTTTTCAGGACTATAAAATTGTACATACTCATTAACCCAGCAATACCATTACTAAACTTTCCCAATCACCAAGTTTAAGGTATTACACATTGTAGGAACTCAAGAAATACTTTCCAAATAAAACTGGAAAGAATGTCGATTGAGACTTAGCATTTTGTTACTATTTGGCACCATTAAGCTTTCAAAAATCAATTCATAATATTCCTAGATATTTTTCTTAAGTTACATTTGGCTCAAAACTCAAAACATGTTGAGCATCTTTTGGATTTAGTTTCCATAAATACATTATTGTATGTTTTCCTTCATTCTAATTCTTCTTCCAGTTTTCTGTCAACAGGCCTGGCCTCCAGAGATCTTTGAGTACTTTACTGCTGACTACTTGGCTAGACTAAATAGCTTAGTGTCATCTACATATGTGGATATTTCATTGTGTCCTTTTTCTTTCAGGTGGGTTATAAAAATATTGAATAAGAATGGTTCCTGAAGTGTCCTTGTATTTAAAATTGTACATTCAATGAAATGCTGATTTTTCTAGCATATATTTCACTTAAAAAGCATTCCTCTATTCCTAATAATGGCAATAATAATGGTGCCAATTTCTCTAGTATAGACTTACCTTTCAAATAGGCTATTATGTGTATATACTCTTGTATACTTACTTTTATACTTACATTGCCTGAAAAATTTTCCTTTTCCATCTCTGCCTCTTTGTTCCCCCATCTTACTTCCCTAGGTAATTTTTTTTTATAAGAAGCTTTTCAAATCCCTTTAAATTCTAGTCCTTTACTTCTACTGATTATTTTAACTTACACTGAATATATCTTATTTGTACATAGTTCCTTATATATTATCTTCTCCATTAGACTTGAGTTCTTTAGTGGCAGGGACTACTTTTTTGCTTGTTTTTTTTTTTTTTTTTTCCCTAGAGTGTTTGTCATATGATAACCACCAAATATGGCAGCTAGGAAAGGTAGTGCCTAGAGCTAGGGATCAGAAAGATTCCTGAGCTCAAATCTGACCTGTGACACTTACTAACTGTGTCATCTTAGCCAAGACACTTGGCTCTTTCCTTCAGTTTCTCATATGTAAAATGAGATGGAGAAGGAAACAGTAAATTACTCTAATAGCTTTGCTGAGAAAACTTCAGAGTTACCAAAAAATCAGACATTACTGGACAGCTACTGAAAAACAACAGGCACAAAATAAATGATCTTTGACTTGACTTGAAAGTAAGTTATTTTTCCAACCTTTATCTAGATTCTCATAACTATATATATTTGTTGCTATCAAGCTAAGTTCTTAACAATTTGTAAATACTTAAGTATGTTCCAGTAAATTTGGAGTTATATACAATTGCCATATTTGTTTTTAAGAAAAACAAATTGAAACATACAAAATAATCATGCAAATAAAAGTGTCTAAAATAAATAACATATTTGTATTCAATGTAGATTTGATTACTGCTCTGTTGAATAGGAAAAGTGCAAGATTAATGTAACCAAAAAATAACTGTAACATAAATCACTATCTATGTAGCAAGTTTCATTACCTATTACTTTCTTCTGATTCATATTGATTGTTATTTGTCTGATATATTCCATCCATCTATTTAACTATCATGTATATCATTTGATTCAGATAATTTCAAATATTTAAGCATAATTATTCATAGCTGGAAGCAAACATATCTTTCACAAGATTTTAGCTTTTTGAGATTTGACAGATGACTATTTCCCATTCCCTACATTTTACAAATTAGGATGCTGACACTCAGTAAAAAAAACAGAGCAGGAAGTTGAGATTTTTTTTAAAATCCTGTATAGCTAAAGATCAAGAGATGAGAGAACAGCATTTATTAAGGCATTACTATATTCCAAACATTGTACTAACTGTTTGTAATGCAAAGAAATAAAAACAAGACATGGTACTCAGCACAGAAGAATATAATGTAAAAAATCCTCATTTGGAATCAGAGTACCCAGTTTCAAATTCTAATTCTGCTACTTGTTACATATTTAACTTTAGATTGGACTTAATCTCTCCATATGTCTGTTATTTATCTATAATCAATAAATCTAAATAAATTTATCATTATATAATATTAACTATGTTGAACTCTGGGTTATATTGGCATGATATAATCTTAGTCCTAAAAATTTAGTATTGCATCATAGCAAACAAAATTTAATAACAACAATAATGGACATATATGGCTTTTTAAAATTTTGAAAAATGCTTTAAAAATAAAATCTTATGATATTCTTACAACAACATTGAGATATAGGTGCTATTATTATCCCTATCTTAGAGATAAACAAATTGAGGCAGTTATAAAATGATTTTTCCTAGGTCAAATGGCTAGTGAAACAGCCATTTTAGTGAAATGGCTATCTGAAACAGAACTTAAACTATATTTTTCATGACTTCAAGTCCAGCAATCTACCCTCTGGACTGTGTAGTTTCCTCTCCCTGTAACACACATTTAGAAGTATACACAAAAGACATAAACACAATAAATGCAGTGATAGAACAAAATGGTGCCAAAAATTGAATTCAAGCTAAACTTTGATTTTTTTTTAAAAATCTTTTAAAATTGTTTTTGTTTAACATTTTCTCCCAGTTACATTCAAATTAATTTATTTTTGCATTTGTATTTGAAATAGTTGAGTTCTGGGTTTTCTCCCTTATTCCCATCCCGAATTAAGAAATCAATTGTGAAGGTATGCAAAGCATTTCCATAACAGTCAAGTTATAAAAGAAAACTGAAATCCTACCCTAATGAAATAAAAACCCTCAAGGAAAACTAAGTAAAAAAGAAAAGGAGAGACAGAGAAAGAAAGAATGCTTCAATCTATACTCAGACACAATCAGTTCCTGCTCAGGGTATGGATAGGATTTTTCATCATAAGTCATGATGATTGTGCTATTGAGAATAGCAAAGTCATTTACAGCTATTCATCCCAGAATATTTAAGCTAAATTTCAAAAGAGATTAGAAATAGAAAGAAGGGCCAAGAATATTTTATACCTGGCTGACATTTGGAAATGCATAGAGTTTTGAGAATAGACTAGATCAGTGATGTCACACTCAAATAGCACTAAGGAGCATTAAAGAATGCATAAATATCCCTGCAGGCCCCATGTTGACTTAATTTTAAAATTTATTATTATTTATGTTTTATTGTGATTTTATTAAGTTTGTGACTTTATCAATATCCTTACAGAAGTTTTCTGGTCTCAAAATTATCTTTTCTTATATATAATTATCTTGTGAATTCTATCTTATCCTATTTTTGTACGGCATAAGAAATAACATCATTCAAATTCTTCAGTGGATGTTTCCTCCCCTTTATGTACATAAGGTATTCCTTCTTTTTTGCCTTCTATACATTCTTCTATTGTGTGATCCTTGTTTATGTCCTGCCAGAAATACTTTACAAAGTACCTCTTAAATATCCTGAACACTTTCTTTTATGTTTTTCAGAATTTTGATCAAAGAAAAAGGCCATCCCACATCCTCACTCTTTGAAGAAGCAACTTTCTTAGGGAAAGACTAATAGAAGGGAAAACAGAAGTATTAGGGGAAAGGTATAAAAAAGGGGAAGGGGCTCTATAAGGGGAAGGCTACTTCAGGGAGGTGGTCATCAAAAGTAGAATATTGGTGAGGAGAGAAGGGGGAAAGTAAAGAGAAATGCAAAACAGAGTAAACAAGATGGAAGTAAATACAGAATTAGTTATTTTAACTGTGAATGTGAATGGAATAAATTCTCCCATAAAACTGAAGCGAATACTCCACTGTATTAAAAGCCAGAATCCTACAATATGTTGTTTACAAGAAACATATCTAAAGCACAGAAATACATACAGAGTGAAGGTAAAGGACTGGAGCAGAATATATCATGCAAAAAAAAGAGGGGTAGCAATCCTGATCTCAAATCAAGTGAAAGCAAAGATAGATCTAATTAAAAGAGATAAGCAAGGAAACAATAAGTTACTAAAAGTACCATAGATAATGAAGCAATATCAATACTAAACACATATGCACCAAGTGGTATAACATCCAGATTCATAGAGGAGAAGCTAAGAGAACTGCAAAAAAAAATACACAATAAAACTATAATAGAGGGTGATCTCAACTTTGCTCTCTCAGAACTAGATAACCTCTTTCTTATTTATTTTGTGGTTTGATTTAAAGAGATAGAATACTACAAAAGATGGTATGGTAGCTCTTTGAATAAAATTGAATGGAGACAGAAAAGAGCACATTTTCTTCTCAGCAGTTCATGGAACCTATACAATAATTGACCATATATTAGGACATAAAGACCTGAAAATCAAATGCAGAAAGACAGAAATAATAAATGCATTTTTTTCAGATCACAATGCAATAAAAATTACATTTAATAAAAGCCCATGGGAAAAAATAGATGAAAAATTAATTGGAAAGTAAATAATCTCATACTAAAAAATGAATGGGTGAATCAGCAAATCATAAGCACAATTAATAATTTCTTACAAGAGAAGGACAATAATGAGACAACATACCAAAATTTGAGGCATACAGCCAAAGAGGTTATAAGGGGTAATTTTATATCTCTAGATGCTTACTTGCATAAAATAGAGAAAGAGAAGATTAATGAATTGGGCTTGCAACTAAAAAAGCTAGAAAAAGAACAAATTAAAAACCCCCAATTAAATAGAAAACTTGAATTTCTAAAAACAAAAGCAGAGATTAATAAAATTGAAATAAAAAACCATTGAATTGATAAATAAAATAGTTGGTTTTATGAAAAAACAGCAAAATAGATAAATCTTTACTTAATTTGAATAGAAAATGGAAAGAGGAAAATCAAATTGGTTTTCTCAAAAATGAAAAGGAAGAACATTCCAATAATGAAGAGGAAATTAAAGCAATAATTAGAAGTTAATTTGCCCAATTTTATGGCAATAATTTTGATAATCTAATTGAAACAGAGGAATATCTAAAAAATATAGGTTACCCAGATTAAAGAAGATTAAATAAATTACTTAAATAGTCCCATTTTAGAAAAAGAAATAGAACAAGCTATGAATCAATTCTTTAAGGGAATATCCCCAGGACCAGATGGATTTACATGTGTATTTTACCAAACACTTAAAGAACAAATAACTCCAATAACAAATTATTTGAAAAAATAGGGTACAAAGGACTCCTACCAAATTCTTTTTATGACATAGATATGGTACTGATACCCAAACCAGGTAGAAAGAAAACAGATAAAGAACATTATAAATTAATCTCCCTAATAAATATTGATGCAAAAATCTTAAATAAAATATTAGCAATGATATTACAGAGAATCATATCCCAGATAACACACCATGACCAACAAGGATGTACACCAGGAATGCAGATCTGGTTCAATATTAGGAAAACTATTAGTATAATCAATTACATTAACAACCAACCAAACAAAAATCATATGATAATCTCAATAGATACAGAAAAAGCATTTGATAATATCTAACATCCATTCCAATTAAGAACACTAGAGAGTATATGTATAAATGAAATTTTCCTTAAAATAAGTCAGTAGTTATTTAAAACCACCAGCAAACATCATATGTAATGGGGATAAATTGTAATTTATATAAGATCAGGAGTGAAACATGGTTGCCCACTATCACCATTACTATCCAATATTGTTTTAGAAATGCTAGCTTTGGCAATAAGAGAAGAAAAAGAGATTGAAGGAATTAGAATTGGTAATGAGGAAACCAAATTATCACTCTTTGCAGATGACCTAATGGTATCCTTAGAGAAATCCAGAGAATCAACTAAAAAACTATTAGAAATAATCCACAACTTTAGCAAAATTGCAGGATACAGAATAAATCCACATAAATCACCAGCAAATTGCAACAGCAAGAGATACAAAGAAAAATTCCATTTAAAATAACTGTTAGTACTGTAAAATATCTGGGAATCTATCTGCCAAGGGAAAATCAGTATCTCTATGAGCAAAACTACAAACCACTATCCACACAAATAAAGCCAGATCTAAACAATTGGAAAAATATCAAGTGCTCCTGGATAAGTCGAGCAAATATAATAAAGATGACAATTCTACCTAAACTACTCTATGTATTTAGTGCTCTTCCAATAAAACTCCTAAGAAAATATATTACTGACCTAGGGAAAAGAACAAGAAAATCCATCTGGAAGAACAAAAGGTCAAGAATTTCAAGGGAATTATTGAAAAAAAAAATAAAAAGCAAATGAAATTGACCTTCATAGACCAGATCTAAAACTATTATAAAGCACTGGTCATCAAAACCATTTGGTACTGTCTAAAAAATAGACTAGTTGATCAGTGCAATAGGTTAGGGTCACAAAGACAAAATAGTCAATAACTATAGTAGTCTAGTGTTTGACAAAGCCAAAGACTCCAGCTTTGGAGATAAGAATTAGTTATTTGAAAAAAAAACTGCTGAGAAAATTGGAAACTAGTATTGCAAAAACTAGGCATTGAACCCATCTATCACTGTATACCAAGATAAGGTCAAAATGGGTTCATGATCTAGACATAAAAATGATATTATAAACAAATTTGAAGAACATAGGATAGTTTACTTCTCATATCTTTGGAGGAGAAAGGAATTTGTAATCAAAGAAGAATTAGAGATGATAATTAATGACAAGATAATTTTGATTATTTTAAGTTAAAAAGTTTTTGTACAAACAAAACTAATGCAGACAAGATTAGAAGGGGAACAATAAACTTGGAAAACAATTTTATGTTCAAAGGTTTTGATAAAGTCCTCATTTCTAAAATATATAGAGAATTGACTCAAATTTATAAGAAATCAAGCCATTCTCCAAATGATAAATGATCAAAGAATATGAACAATTTTCAAATGAAGAAATTGAAACTTTTTCTAGTCTTATGAAAAGATGCTCCAAATCACTATTGATCAGAGGAATGCAAATCATGACAAATCTGAGATACCACTACACACTTGTCTGATAGGCTAAGATGACAGTAAAAGATAATGATTAATGTTGGAAGGGATGGTGGAAAAATGGGATAGTGATACATTCTTGGTGGAACTGTGAATGGATCCAACCATTCTGGAGAACAATTTGGAACTATCCTCAAAAAGTTATCAAACTGATTCTAAAATGTCAGGGCAGTTTTCTTTCATGATTTCCTTTAAGATAGTATCTAGGTTCTTTTTTACCTCATGGCTTTCAAGAAGTCCAATAATTCTTAGATTGTCTTTACTAGATCTATTTTCCAAGTCAGTTGTTTTTCCTAGGAGTTATCTCATATTTTCTTCTTTTTTTCTCATTTTTTTGTTTTTGTTTGACTGATTTTTGAAGTCTTATTGAGTCATTCATTTCCATTTATTCAATTCTAATTTGTAATGTTTTATTTTCTTCAGTTACCTTTTTAAGCTTCTTTTGTTTTAGAATCAGAAGGTTAAATAGCCATTGAGAGAATTCACCAGTCACCTGAAAGAGACCCCAAAATTAAATCCTCAAGGAGTATCGTGGCTAAATTTCAGGACTATCGCACCAAAGAAAAGATATTGCAAGTAGCTAAAAAGAAACAATTCAAATATTGAGGAGTCATTATTGGAATCCCACAGGATCTGTCACCTTCCACATTAAAGGATCAAAGGCCCTGGAATCAGATATTCAGAAAGGAAAGAACTCTTGAGAACTATATTTCTATTATAGGTATACTTAGAGAATGGGGGTATAAGAAGATATTTCTTTGATAATATGAAAAAGAAATTAGAGGTGGAAAGAGGATCACACTGGAAAAAGAGAAAAAACAAAGATTAAATAAGGTAAAAAGGAAGTAAAAATAAGGTAAAATCTCATGAAGAAACAAAGAAAATCTAATACAATTGAGGGAAGAAAAGGAGGGGGATGAGCATTGTGTGAATCTCACTTTTAACAGGTTGGGTTCTAAAAGAGTATATCAGACATATTTGGTTTCACAGAGAAACTTGTCCCATTTTATAGGGAAGTAGGAGGAAAAGAGGAAAAGAAAGGGAAGGACTAATAGAAGGGAAAATAGAAGAATTAGAGGAAAGTTGTAAAAAGGGGGAGGGGCTCTAAAGGGGGAGGACTGTTTGAGGCAGGTGGTCATCAAGATCAAAATACTTAGGAGGGTGGAGGGAGAAAGGGGAAAGTAAAGAGAAAAAGAAAACTTTGGGGAAATAAGATGGCAGGAAATACAGAATTAATTAGTTTAACTGTGAATGTGAATGGGATGAACTCTCCCATAAAATGGAAGAATATAGCAGAATGGATTAAAAGCCAGAACTTACAATATATTGTCTACAAGAAAAAACTTCTAAAACCTAAAGACACATACAGAGTGAAAGTAAAGGGCAGGAGTAGAATCTATTATGCTTCAGGTGAACAACAACAACAACAACAACAAAAAAAAAAGCAGGGGTAGCAATTCTTATCTCAGATCAAGTAAAAGCAAAGATAGATCTAATTGAACGAGATACAGAAGGAAACTATATTTTATTAAAGGGTACCATAGATAATGAAGGGCTATCAATACTAAACATATATGCACCAAGTAGTATAGCATCCAAATTCCTAGAGAAGTTAAGACAAATGCAAATATAAATATACAGCAAAACTATACTAGTGGCAGATCTCAACCTTGCTCTCTCAGAACTAGATAAATAAAACCACAAAATAAATAAGAAAGAAGTTAGGGAGCTAAACAAAATGCTATAAAAGTTAGATATGATAGATCTTTGTAGAAAATTGAATGGAGACAGGAAAGAGTTTACTTTTTTTCTCAGTTACTAATGCCAGTCTTAAATATATGCTAACACATTTTCTTGGACAACACATAAATAATTTGTCCATCTTTAGTTTCTTATCTTTGATATTGGCTCTTCTAAATTAAGTGTTCTGTTAAATTCTGGTTTGATTGAGACAAAATCCTGAAAATCTGCAAGTACGTTGAAGGTCCATATTTTTTATTCAACATTATGGAAAATTTTCCTAGATAAGATATTTTTGATCACAGGCATCATTTTTTTCATTGCCAATATTGATTGTTCTTTGATCTGCAGTCTTTTATTGTGCCTGCTGATAAGTTCTATATAATTTTAATTGTAGCACCTGCATTTTTCAATTGATTTTGTTTGTTTGTCTACTTGTTTCTTACAAAATTTTCTTTCAAAACTTGACAATAATATTCATATATGTTTTCCACAAAGAATCTCTTTGAGGTAGTGATAGGTAAATTTGCTTTTCTATTTCTACTTTCCCCTCCTGTTCTATCACTTCAGAAAATTTTTCTTGGATTATTTCTTGCATTATTGTGTCAAGGTTCTTGCTTTGGACACAGCTTCCAGTTAGTACAAGTATACATATGTTTTATTATCTTGATCTATTATTCAGATCAGTTGTTTTTGTTAGAAGATTCTTGACATTCTCTTCCACTTTTTCATTCTTTATAATATTTTGTTGTGCCTTGGTCTCTCATAACATAACTGGCTTCCCCTTGACCAATTCTAATTTCAAAGAATAATTTTCTTCTTCTTTTTTTTAAATTTTATTTCATTTGCATAACATATGTGTGGGTAAAGCTTCAACAATAACCCTTACATAGCTTTCCGTTACAAATTTTTCCCCCCAACTCCCCACCCCTCCCCTAGATGGCAGGATATCCACTACATGTTAATTATGTTAAAATATTGGCAAATCGAATATATGTATACATATTTCCAAACTTATCATTGTTGTGCAAGAAAAATCTTATCTACACAAACGATATATCAGATAAAGGAAACACAATGTAAGCAAACAATAATCAAGGAGTATGAGAATGTTATGTTGTGGTCCACATTTCGCATCCCTCTTTCTGGGTGTATAAGGCTTTCTTCAGTGAACAATTGGAGGTGGTTTGAAACATATCATTGTTGAAGAGAGCCATGTCCATCAGAATTAATCGTCATATAGTACTGTTGCTGCCGTGCATAATGATCTCCTGGTTCTGCTCATTTCACTCAGCATCAGTTCAGGTAAGTCTCTCCAGGCCTCTCTGAAATCATCTTGCTGGTTATTTCTTACAAAACAATAATATTCCATATATTTATATACCATAATTTATTCAGCCATTCTCCAATTGAAGGGCATCTATTCAATTTCCAGTTTCTAGGCACTACAAAAAGGGCTGCCACAAACATTCTTGCACATGTGGGGCCTTTTCCTTCCTTTATGATTTCTTTGTGATATAAGCCCAATAGAAATGCTGCTGGGTCAAAGGGTATGCCCAGTTTGATAACTTTTTCAGCATAGCTCCAAATTGTTCTCCAGAATGGCTGTATCCGTTCACAGCTCCACCAACAATGCATCAGTGTCCCAGCCCTCTCACATCCCCTCCAACATTCATCATTAACTTTTCCTGTCATTTTAGCCAATCTGACAGGTGTGAAGTGATACCTCAGGGTTGTCTTGATTTGCATTTGTCTGATCAACAGTGATTTGGAGCACCTTTTCATATGACTTAAATAGTTTTAATTTCATCCTCTGAAAATTGTCTGTTCATATCCTTTGACCATTTATTGATTGGAGAATGGCTTGAATTTTTATAAATATGAGACAATTCTCTATATATTTTAGAGATGAAACCTTTATCAGAACCCTTGAATGTAAAGATGATTTCCCAATTTATTACTTCCCTCCTAATCTTGTCTGCATTGATTTTGTTTGTACAAAAACTTTTTAACTTAATATGGTCAAAGTTATCTATCTGGTTTTCAATTAAGAGTTCCAGTTCTTCTTTGGACATAAATGTATTCCATCTCCATAGGTCTGAGAGGTAAACTATATTACATTCCTCTAATTTACTTACAGTATCACTCTTTATATCCAGATGATGAACCCATTTAGATCTTATCTTGGTATGTGGTGTTAGATGTGGGTCAAGCCCTAATTTCTTCCACACTAGATTCCAGTTTTCCCAGCAGTTTTTGTCAAATAGTGAATACTTATCCCAAAAGCTGGGGTCTTTGGGTTTATCAAAAACCAAATTGCTATAGTTATTGCCTAGTTTGTCTTGTGATTCTATCCTATTCCACTGAACGACTACTCTATTTCTTAGCCAGTTGTGGATTAATTCTAATAGTTTTTTAGTTGATTCTCTAGGGTTCTCTAAGTAGACCATCATATCATCTGCAAAGAGTGATAATTTGGTTTCCTCATGACCTACTCTAATTCCTTTAATCTTTTTTTTT
>JAJPUD010013473.1:0-11323 GCA_023553655.1 Myrmecobius fasciatus
TTCCCAATTTATTGCTTCCCTCCTAATCTTGTCTGCATTAGGTTTATTTGTACAAAAACTTTTTAACTTAATATAATCAAAATTATCTATTTGGAGTTCAATTAAGAGTTCCAGTTCTTCTTTGGACACAAATTCCTTGCTTCTCCACAGGTCTGAGAGGTAAACTATCCTATGTTCCCCTAATTTGCTTATAACATCACTCTTTATGTCTAAATCATGAATGCATTTAGATCTTATCTTGTTATGTGGTGTTAGGTGTGGGTCAAGCCCTAATTTCTTCCACACTAGTTTCCAATTTTCCCAGCAATTTTTGTCAAATAGTGAGTACTTATCCCAAAAGCTGGGATCTTTGGGTTATTGAACACTAGATTGCTATAGTTATTGCCTAGTTTGCCCTGTAATCCTATGCTATTCCACTGATTGACTACTGTGTTTCTTAGGCAGTACTAAATGGTTTTGAAGACCGCTGCTTTATAATATAGTTTTAGATCTGGTATATCAAGGCCACCTTCATCAGCATTTTTTCATTAATTCCCTTGAAATTCTTGACCTTTTGTTCTTTCAGATGAACTTTGGCATTATTTTTTCTAGATCTGTAAAATAATTTCTTGGGAGTTTGAGGTTTAGTTTACCTTTTTAACATTTTCTCCATCACTTTCTTAAGTCTATACAGCCAACACAACAGTAAATCAAGATTAGCTCCAAACACTCACACAGTATTTCACATTGAATTTAACAATGGTTTGAGTTGACTCTAACACCCCTGTAGTCTCTGAGGACCTGACCTAGGGATAAGTGTAATATGGAGCAATAGCCCCAAAAGGGATGTCATACATATATCTCCCAAAATATATTATATATCACTTCTTATGTATGTCATTGTTAATAATATGCTACAGCTGGCTTGTATCTTTTGGTCACTTGCAATTCTCATTCTTTGGAGAATCACAGTTCTCCCTCTCTTTGTCTCTCTGAGGTTTTACAAAAGAATGAGTGAATATGCCGAGAATCTGTGACTTTCCTCAGACTAAAAAACTTTCAGCGTGGGGACTGTTTTTATCAGGGCAGGTCATATTTGGTCTATGATTTAGAGGTAAACTAGTAACTTTCAGCGGTGAGATTTATTTATCTATATATTATTTATGGAATAAAGCAAGTATTTACATAAGTTTAATAGAAAAGATAATTGTACATGAAATTGCAAATTTATACCGAAAGTAACTGCACTAATGGCATTTAAATCCAGATGTTTCTGACTTAAAATCCAGATATTTCCATCAAACAATACTGGAATTTCAAAAGGTTTCATTTATTTATTCATTTGATTGTTTAATTCATTAGAGTAATAACTTGGGATCTTTAAAAGAATGTACATATGTGTGTATGTGTGTATACATATATATTCCTGAACAAATAGAGGAGTCACAAGGAGATGGCTGCTTTTCTTCCTTGTTCATGCCATAGGCATCTCCACAGACTAAGAGAGACAGATACTCAATTTGTCAGACTGTGTCACCATGGCAACTGCTCTCACCTACTATGCAACAAGGAAAATTGGTGGATTATATCCTTTTGTTGTTATTGTTTTTCCCTGATAGAGTGTCTGGATATGAATATCAGTAAAAGTCTAAAATAAAAATGTGAAATTTCCATTTTCACTTGGTTACTATCTCCTTTAACTCTAATACCTTCTTTCTGTTAATTATTTCCTGTTTATTCTGCCTATGACTTGCTCTGTATATATTTGATTGAGTCTCCCCTCTCCCATCATGTTCTAAGCTCCTTGAGGACAGGAGCTGTCTTTTGCATCTTTTTATATCCCTAGTGTTTGACACATTGTAGGAGTTAAGTAAATGTTTATTGATTGGAAATGACAGTGCTTGTGTGTTTTATTTTTATTTATTTTTTTTATTTTTTTAATCTATGAAAGCTCTAAACCTTTTCTAATCTGAGAGGTGTCAAAGTAAGGTACAAGCACACTGGTGAAATAATTAGATTTTTAATTTTAGAAGAGAACCTCAGATATTCCATGATTCCCTGAGAATTGTAAGCATTTTAAAATAACAACATTATTTTCTCTGTGGTTTATCTTTTCATAGCAGATACTTTTCCTGCCCCAAAGGTAATATTTCTGATTGCTTCACAACATAAAATACTTTCATTTGTCTATGCTAGTGAGGAAATAGAAAATTGTTTTGGGGAAACTTGCAAAAATCTAATTTATCACTAGCTTTATGATGAATAATTTAAATATCTGTTTCTATAGTTTATTTATTTTAATAGTCCAGTGAAATGGTAAAAAAAAAACAAAGGGGTGTAGTAAGAATACTTTATTAGAGAGTACTAAAGAACACACAAATAATTTTTAAACCATGACTTGATTTTAGTATGGAAATAGAGTGAAGCTTAACAGACTATTCAAGAATTAAATACTAAATCAATTTCATTTCACTACTTGATGAATGACAAGCATTTTGTAATTGGGTTTTCTATGTCCAGATAAAGCAAAATTAAAGCACAGAAAAAATCAAATCCTCTCATAGAAAAAAGTTCTTACATTTGGAGTCATTTGATGGATTTATAAGGAGATAGAGTGATAAAATAATCCAGTAAAATGAATACTGTATTTACCTATCATATCATTATGCCAAAGTTCTGTGGTGTCATTGGAGGATTCCCACAATATATCCCCCATAATGCATTATGCATTATGCATACATTATGAAATGATAATGAGGTGTTAGTATTTACAAAGTTTGACTCTTACATTTACTATATATACATTCCCACATTGGAGGATTAAATAGCTCACACCTATATAGAATTCAATAGAAAAGACTTTCACAGCTGCTTGAGTCTTAGACAGGTTGTGTCTCACCCCTTGTCATACAGCAATATATACATGTATGAAACAGTCTTTGAACTAGGTATACCTAAGTTCTAGATCTAGCACTTTTTCACAATGGTATTTTGCATATATTTCCATAGATTTATGAATATTTTAAAAACTGAGTGAAGAAACCACATTCTTTCTTGAAAGCTAGGACATGAATTAAGTGATTTCTTAAAATCTTTTTAGAATGTTTGAAAAGATAGAATACATATGTTATTCAAATATCTTAAAATATAATGTTATCTGTTTTGGAGAGTTTAAAGACTAGGATTATAGATATATAGAATCTTCAAGAGACCAAGGTTAAGTTACTTGCCAAAGTGGTCTACATTGTCTTCTAACAGAAAATTATTCTAAGTGTATTCTCAAAACAATATGGACATCATTTGGCATCTGTAATATTGCCATATCATGTTAAGGCTACTATTCTGGAAAACTAGTCAGGATATTTCTTTATTTGAAAATATATATTCTATTCTATTCATTTAAAGCTATAATACACACAGTGATGTGCTAGTTAATGTTTTACAACCAGATCTGGGATGGGAAAAAGTGTGAATGACAAAAACAGAAATCAGTCAAGGCTAGGGAATACTAACTCCTGAGAGGTATATCAAGAAAGGACTCTTGTAGGAGATAGTGGCTAAGCTGAATTTAAAGGGATCTGGGATTCCAACAAATATAGAAATAAACCTGAATTTAGACTGCAATTATTAAAGATCAAAGGATCCTAGATCTAGAGCAGGAATTCCTGATCATTTGAGTATATGCGTGTGTGTGTGTATGTGTGTCTGTGTGTCTGTGTCTGTGTCTGTGGCTGTAGCTGTGGTTGTGTGTGAAAGAATTCTTTAGAAGTCTGGTAAAATTTATGTATTCTTTTTCAGAAAAAAAAATTCAAAGCGTTCATAATTGAAAGAAATGGCAAATTTCAGTTAAAGGTCTGTGAAAATAAAGATATAACTTTTTTTCTCCTTCCAACTCCATGGATTCCCAGAAATGTACTCATTATCTATTATCATATGCAATAATCTATCTATTAATTAAAACCCTATATGTTAACTACTGATAGAAAGTAAATCTGAAGTCAACTAGTCCAATCCATCACTGATTTTGATAAATCTGCTAGGTGTGAGTGAAGAGTTGTGCAATATGAAATCAGACCTTTGTTTCTCTGTATTGGAAAGATAAAACAAGTTAAATAGTAGATATTTTGAACATTTCAGCTAGTTGCTGTGTCAGCATGTAGACACTAACAAGAACTTTCCTCCAGACTATGATTTGGAGTTTTAAGGCTCCTTCCAGCCTATGATTCAATAACTAATCCTTTCAGTAAAAAGGTATGTATGCATTATGCATTATGCATGCATTATGAAATGATAATGAGGTATTAGTATTTACAAAGTTTGACTCTTACATTTACTATACATACAGCTGTATATAAAAATGTACATGAGGATAAATTTTAAGTCTGTTTTATGACTTTAGACAATCTTGTTCTTCCTTACAGGGCAAGCTGAAAGCAGAAAAAAAGATGATTATGATTGCTCTTTAGTAATAGGCAGAGCAATGCCTTTCCCCATTTTTATGGAAATGCATACTTAGCATATTTACTAATGAATTTTGGAGCTTTAATTCTCCAAGACAAGGAAAGATCTACCCTGACATTATTTTTCTGATGTTTTTCCCATCATGCTTGCCCCTAATTAAAGAAATATCACTATAACTTATAATCAAATAATTATTGAACTATTTTGTCCACATTGATTGCCCTATATAATATAGTCTGCATATTTATGGAAAGGAGACCTCTTGTAAAATAATTTCTTTCCATTTCTCCTCCTCTCCACTCCCTCCAACCCCTGCCACAGGAAGAAAAAGACATGATGTAATTTTAATTAATGGGGTTAATGATTTACTTCTTGCCTGGAATGGGTTTTGAAAAACTGAGCCATTGGAGGGCAAGGTTTTACAGATACTTTCTACCAGATTGGAGGAGCTTTCAGTGTGGAATGAATAATAGATTCTCTTCCAAGTATCAGCCTAGATGAATTTGGACAGTTACATTACCAAAAGGTTGTCCATCAGGTGAAGAATTTTTGCCACAATAGCTCATTTTTCTGTGCATTGTAAGCTGTGTTGATAATGAGAACATCCATAAAATAACAAGACCTTTTGAAATTTTAAAATAAGATAATTGATGCTGATTTTGATTGGCACAGTTGTGCAATGAATATTTCAGGAAGCCAACCAGCTAGATCTCTGTCCTGAATTCAGGTTGTTGCATATAAATAAGTATCTTAAACTGTTAACTTTGTAAGACTGTAAGATGTTGACTAGTCAGGGATAACTACCAGAAGTTCACCGCACAAATTAAAATATATGTGAAATTATATGCCACTCTACTCCCTTCTCCAATTAATCAGATATTTGATAAAAATGAAACATCCTGTTTTACATCCATACTAAGGAATAAATAGTATTTTTACTTATAAAAATGCTTATAAACCTGTCCAAATTGCACTGTTTTATCAGTGGAAAGCAATACATCAATAATTTACTCATATTATTAAGGAGAAATAACTTCATATCAGACACAAAATCATCTGTTAAATGAGGTAGTAAACTGAGATGATTCCTAGAGTCTGACCAAGATCAAACATTCTGTGATCTGGCCAAATCTTATGCATAACTTGAGTGGTTTTTTGAGGAAAGATATTGACTGTGCCATTTTGGATTATCTAAGTGACTACTTTGGACAATTGCAGAGGTGACTTGAAAAATTGTGGCAATTGCTTGTGTTACTTCAAATTTCATATTAGTCGCTCTGAGTGAAAAGGGGCTGTTAATATTTGACAGACCCTTAGGTTAGGCAGCATCTGAATGCTTGACCACTAGTTTCAAAATGTCCCAAGTATATTAAACACTATGTGTTTACCCTTAACATTGTACCTATTATGTAGATTTACTTCCACTTACCAGCAGGGGAAATGCAGAAAATGGAGGCTTTAGAGGGAGAGAGAAGGGAAGCTCAAGATACTAGGTCTGAACCATGGATTTCCTCTTTATCTATCATTTTTCTAAAACTAAAATGTGGAATTTTTTAAATGAAGAATGATACTGGAAAGCATTAACGAGACCTTCAAAATTAAAAGTTTCATTTTTATTGTTTTGTCTATCTGCTTAAAGTTGAAATCATTGTAATCATCATATCTAATTAAACCAACCATCATTTATTTGTCTCCATGTGACACAGAATCATAGAATAAAAAGAAATCTTTGAGAGGGAATCCAATCTAGCACCATATTTTGGACAGAAAGAAACTGTGAACAGAGATTAAAGGACTTATCTAAGATCACGCTGCTTTGTTGATATTGATGAGTTAGACCTGGTCTTTAGACTCATAATCCAGTGCTCTTTTCAACACATCCACACTGAAGACAGATCCCAGTGATTTTTACTGTTGTCTTGTTAGACAAAAACTGACATTTAAATGTCAGTATCATCTAGAATAGCTCTGTGAGGTTCTATCACCAAATATTTATCATTTCTACAAAGTTATGTGTCCACTAAAATAATTTTTAAAACTTCATATGTATAGGATTTTACATAGCAGATGCAGAATGAATGTATATAACTCCACTAATAGCCATATATACTGGTTACAGGTATACCTATGTATATATAGAGCATATTCTTTTATCTTAAATGACCCTTAGAGGGTGCTGGTGCGTCATAAAAGCATGAATATTTACTTAAAAGCCTATTTCTCTTCATCATTCAGTTTGTTTTTAATGATTAAAGCAAAGGGGGGTAGCCATTCTTTGATGAAAATAAGCAACCTTAAAGCTCTGTGATTCATAGTCTTGTATCATGTAAAAATTAGGACACCATAATTGAAATTCAAATAACAATTTAGCTTTTATTTCTATAAAGAGTAATTAACAGAAAAATCCATGTCTTCTCAAAGTTAACTATTCTTGTATTGAAAGGTGTTGGGTTTTTATATTCAATATTTTCATATTAAAAAATAAAACAAAAACAAGACGCACTTACATATACACTCCATGTGTGATGGCTTCAGATAAGTGCTATTTTTGTTACTATTCTCAACTAAGGCAAAAAGCAACACTGGGACCTAGTTACCACAATGTTTCCAGTGCCCCCACACCAGGATTTGATATTCAAACTGAATGTAAAGTATTATGTGCTAAGTATTGTGGAAGAGCTGGGAGTACATACAGAAAAAACAAAAAAGTCCCTTTTTTCAAGGAGTTCCTATCCTAATAACTTCTAATAGGAGAAGACAAGTTCATGGCATTTCCTTACATTGTAATACTCTGTATTCCCTTTGCTTTAGTTTCTTAATCTGTGAGTTAACTAATTGGACTATAATGCCTCCAAGGCAAAAGTTCCATAGATAGATTTCAAAGAGTTTATAACTCCTTGGATTTTATATGTGTGTACATATATATGTATGTATGTATATATATGTATATGTATGTATGTATATATATATATATGTCTATTTTTCCAATAATTTCTAACTAAAATTTAGCAAATTTCTTCTATTTTAAATAATAAAAATATTATTTGGAGAAGGGGTCTGTAAGTTTCACCAGACCAAATGTCAAAGGGTTCCATAGCACCAAAAAAGTTAAAAATACCTACTATAAGTTTTCTTCCAGTTTTTTTCAAGTTTGACAGTTATGTACTCTACCTCCAGTAAATCAACTGAAATCATTTCTGTTGTCTTTCCAAATTCAGAATTTGAAGGATTATATCTTACTTGCCAACAACTACTAAAGCACCCAATTTTTCTCAAGTTTATTCATGTTATGGTAATTAGGAAATACAAGGAAATTATTTGAGACTGTTCATGATGTCTGCTGACCATCACCTCCATTCCAGGTGAAACTTCTTCCAAACAGGATATGACTTTGGAAACTTTTGCCACTTCTAATCATATGATTTGAGAGACATCAAAGCTCATGATTTCCATGTCAGCAAATTTCAGTTAAACTGGAGAATTTCCAGAATGTGTGAATTATTAAAAACTGGGATCAATCATAACCACTTACATTCCTTATCAGCTAAGTTATATAAGATCAGTGGTATTTTTGTCTTTGTAACCTCATCACCTAGAACATAGTAAATGCTCAATACAAGTTTGTTGATTGAGTGATTGAGTCAGACAAAATACTAAGTAATGGGACATACTACAGAAAGACCATTTGTAATCTTCTCTGAATATTTTTGTAAATAACTGGAAAGACCATATGTCTTTGGGTAAGTAGTTAACTTCTCTGAAACTCATTTTCCTTCATCTGTAAATGAGACACTTAGATTATATAGAAGCTCAGGTTTCTTTTCTTTCCAACCTTATGGGGTCCCAATTAGTGAAAGCCATTACAAATACTCTGGGGGTGAAATATGGTAAAGCCATTCTTTGATGAAAATAAACAACCTCAAAGCTCTGTGATTCATGGTCATGTATCATGTTAAAATTAGGACACAACAATTGAAATTGGAGAAAAAAGAAGAAAAGACGTCTTAGTAATGGCAATGCTTGGAAACCTCAGTCATATTTTATGACATGCAATCTCTGCAACTTGCTCAGTAGAATGCCTTTTAAGAAAAGAGCACCTCTGTAGGATCACAGGACAAACTAGGCAATAACTATAGCAATTAAGTGTTTGATAAACCCAAAGACTCCAGCTTTGGGGGTAAGTACTCATCATTCGACAAAAACTGCTGGGAAAATTGGAAACTAGCGTGGAAGAAATTAAGGCTTGACACACACCTAACAGCACATACAAAGATAATATCTAAAAGGGTTCATGATATGGATATAAAGAGTGATATTATAAGCAAATTAGAAGAACATAGGATAGTTTACCTCTCAGACCTGTGAAGATGGAATAAATTTATGTCTAAAGAATAACTGGAACTCTTAATTGAACACCAGGTAGATAATTTTGACTATATTAAGTTAAGTTTTTGTACAAACAAAACTAATGCGGACAAGATTAGGAGGAAAGCAATAAATTGGGTAATCATCTTTACATTTAAGGGTTCTGATAAAGGTCTCATTTCTAAAATATATAGAGAATTGTCTCATATTTATAAGAATTCAAGCCACTTTCCAATTGATAAATGGTCAAAGGATATGAACAGACAATTTTCAGATGATGAAATTAAAACTATTTCTAGTCATATGAAAAGGTGCTCCAAATCACTACTGGTCAGAGAAATGCAAATTAAGACAACTCTGAAGTACCACTACACACCTGTCAGATTGGCTAAAATGACAGGAAATGATAATGACGAATGTTGGCAGGGATGTGGGAAAACTGGGACACTGATACATTGTTGGTGGAACTGTGAGTAGATCCAACCATTCTGGAGAGCAATTTGGAACTATGCTCAAAAAGTGATTAAACTGTGCATACCCTTTGACCAAGCAGCGTTTCTATTGGGCTTATATCCCAAAGAAATCATAAAGGAAGGAAAGGGCCCCATATGTGCAAGAATGTTTGTGGCAGCTCTTTTTGTGGTGGCTACAAACTGGAAACTGAGTAGATGCCCACCAATTGGAGAATGGCTGAACAAATTATGGTCTATGAATGTTATGGAACATTATTGTTCTATAAGAAACGACCAGCAGGTTGATTTCAGAGAGACCTGGAGAGACTTGCATGAACTGATGCTGAGTGAAGTGAGCAGAACCAGGAGATCATTATAAATGGCAACAACAATACTATATGATGTTCAATGCTGATGGACATGGCTCTCTTCAACAATGAAATGTTTTAAAGCAGTTCCAATTGTTCAGTGAAGAAAGCCATATATACCCAGAGAGAGGGATATGAAATGTGGAGCACAACATAACATTTTTATGCTCTCTATTGATGTTTGCTTGCATTGTGTTTCCTTTCTCTGATTTTTTCTTGTAGATATGATTTTTCTGGCACCACAATGATAAGGGTAGAAATATGAATACATATATTAGATTTGTCAAGTATTTTGACGTGGTTAACATGTATTGGACTTCCTGCCATGTAGGGGAAAGATGGGGAGGAAAATTTGTAACAGAAAACTTTGTAAGGGTCAATGTTGAAGAATTACCCATACATATATTTTGCAAATAAAAAAGCTTTAATAAAAAAAAAAAAAAACAAGAGCACCTCTGAATGAAAAACAATGAAAAGTGAGAAGTATTAAATGATGTCTTTAGTAAGTTTTTTTTTTTGGGGGGAGTATATAGATATCAACATATGCTATTGACAGTGTTGATTGAAAATTTCCAAACTGGTATGATCAGGATATTTTTAGTCATAAAAATAATTAAACTTCTATAAATAATACTATAATTCATTTATTTTTATCTTTTGAGGGCCCACAAACAAATATCTATTTTAAAATTTCAGTTTAGCAAGCTATCAGCTACTAATACCAAACAGATAATAAAGATCAGGGATCTTTACCATTGGGTTATGAACCTCTTTGGAACTTTAATGAAATTTATGTATCACTTCTCAGAGTTTAAATGAATAAAATGCATAGCATAAATTCACTTGATTACATTAGAAAATAAATTATTAGTGAAATATATTTTTCACAATATTAAAAAATGTAAGTGTATGGCCTTCCGCTAAGAATCAGTTAGATCAACATCTAGCTCCCTAGTAGTACAAATAATAGAGTTCACATCCCTTCAAGTGATACTGAGTGGGGACAAAACAATTTATGAGAGGTCTATTTAGACACTAATTTGAAATAGTTTTGTTATTTATGTTTTCCCTATAAATGTGAGATCTTCTTAGCCTCTCAGAAAAAGGAATTCATTAGCTAATTATTAATGAAAATGTGACTTTATATTAAAGACTTGTTTTCTATGATATTTTATTTTTTGAATAAAATTCTTTTTTAGAAAAAAAGTTAAATAAGAAAATAATTATTTATTTCACCCAAATGACCTTCCTCTCTTTATAACTTGTAGGTATTTTAAATTAAACTCCTACAACTTCTAAAAATGGTTCAGTGAACAGCGGCATGTATATACTCATTGCATTGGGGCCACATAGAGTAATTGTAGAAAAATAGGACAATCAAATTTTTTGATTACTTCTGATTACATTTCAGATGCAGACTATGATTTCTATGTGAATCTAACATCTTTTTCTCTTTCACCTTCCAAAAATTTTCTGACTAAAACTTCAAATTTTTATAAACTGTATAGTTCTAAGTAATTGTGTGTATATATAGATGCATACATATGAGAGAGAGAGAAAGAAAAAGAGAGAGGAAGAAAGACAGACAGAAAAAGAAAAAGAGAGAAAGAGAGAGAGAGACACACAGAGAGAGAGACAGACACACACACACAGAGAGAGAGAGAGAGAGAGAGAGAGAGAGAGAGAGAGAGAGAGAGA
>JAJPUD010013473.1:25301-44225 GCA_023553655.1 Myrmecobius fasciatus
AAACTATGATAAGGCTTTGTATGTGCTGCTTGTTAACTGTTAATAAAATAACATGAAAAAATAATAATGGCTAGACCTAGCCCTAAGCTGTGACTAGTTAAATTTATTATTTATTTGGTACAATAATTTGATATTGTTTTGCATTTTAATTTCAGATGTGATCATCTGAATTTTCCTGAAATTAATAATTCATTATTTAAAAGAAATATGTGCTACTCATAGGGAGTATAATCTAAAAACTACTACATTTAAAGGGATATACCTGGGGAGGAGGAGAGGATGATCTAGCAATTGCAATGGTAATTAACTCTTGACTCAGTGTCTGCATTGTGCTTTTTCTTTACTAAACAGAAAATTTCCTCACTTCACTGATTCTGAGCCTGACTATGATACTCTATGAGTAAGGTAAAACTTTGCTGATCGGCTATTTCATAATAAAGATAAACTTCAACTCTTACTTGAAATCAAACAGAAATAAGTGGACTTATATTTTTATGTTATTTCAGATCAATCTGTGCCATTAAAGAGACAGTTTTGATTTTATTATAGCCATTACACACCTTCTAATTTTAATGATAAATTTTTATAATCATGACAGCTGAAGAGGAAAGGATTACACACACACAAGCAAAGGATGATGGAACATAGTAGTGATATGATGAAGATGTAAAAGTTCTAATTTTCAAATTTTGTGTAAATTTTTTAAATTTTAATGAAATGGTAAACTTCATTTTGAGAAAACAACATTAGACTTTTTTCCCCTATAAATTTGGATTTGGCATTCAAATGTTCCTATAAATACAAGGTTAGATCCTGAACTTTGTACTGATTTTCAACATATGAAGTATTTGCTACTAATCAAAATTAGGTTTTTTTTAGGCCTTACTAAATTGTATTAAATCTAATTAAGAAACTTCTGCAAATAACATGGGACCAGGGAACAAATCTGCTTAAAGAAACACCTCTCTAAAACTGAGCTGGTAATGAAGCTTATTCTATGATTTCAAAGAGAATATGTTTCCAAGGATCAGATGGCTACATGGAATGGCTAAGAACCAGGAGGAAATAAACTAATTAAAGATAGTATAATCTATAACCTAAATAAATTTACCTTATAAATTAGTTTGTTTCTTTAGAGGAAGCTTGAGATTGTGACTCTAGAATGAAAGTAAAGAAAGAATGAGATTGTGAATCTGTCTTTTTCAAAAATGAAAAAGTTTTTGGTAATGCTTGTGATTACATATATTTTTCTCTGCTATAACATTCAATGATTAGGAAATCTTTCTTTATAGTATACTGCACTTATCTTCAGGGCAGTTAAGTCCTCTGACTTACAGTTCCTGATACTTATTCAATCAGATCCTTATGACTAGAATATGCCATCAGTTGGGGCCCCATACCTCTCTGAATGAATTATATAATTCTCTTATTAGGAGGGTCAGTTAAAATAATTTTTCCCTAGCTAGATCTATTTTAATAAATTTTCTTTGGAACCTTAAGCTAGCTTTCTGAGATCAGATTTTTGCTAAGAGCTCAGATGTGTTTACTACTTATTCCAAGATGTCCAAGTCATGCTGATTCCAGGACCTTTCCAGGGATCTGATGAGTGATGCAAGGAGTTTCTGATTTCATGACATAAACATTTTGATTACTTTGGAAAATCATTCTGTATCAGTCAATCAGACAACTGTTTCCTTACTTAATTGTTTGAGTCCTATATAATGTGTTACTCATATAGGTTTGGTAGATCAGGATACCTATTTCAGTTCTCCCCTCTTCAGAACAACTTAATCAACTTTTTTCTAACATTTTTTTTCCAATTTTGGATTTGTTCTCTACCAATAGATTGCAAATGTGGATTGCAAGAAGCTAAAAGGAGGAGACTTTAGTAAATTAAAGAGAAAGGAAAGAACCTGGAAGAAGCAGTGCAGAGCAAGAAGTGTTCCAATTCCACAATCAAAATTATCACTAGCAAAAGAGAGAAGAAGAAAAAGTAAAACTAGTAGTAGAAGGGGGTGACCAAGGAGGTCCTACAATTGGTGGTGGGAGTACTAACTTTTAGTAATAGTTAGAAGATTGAAGAATTTTAGAAAGGAAATAATTTAAAATGAAGAGAATGGTATTGTTTATGGAACAAGCAATCTACAGGGTAAAATGGAAGGGTTTGATTATTGTTGGGTGAAAATTTCTGGTAGCAGGGTTAAGTGATAAAGAAATTAGGAATTGGTAATGGTTTGGGAAGGGATGTAGGAGCATTAAAAAGGGTTCCAAACAACTTGTATATGATATGACTACGTATAAATATGTTAATTGTTATATGGAAGGCAGAAATTTTCTTCCTAGGGGAGGTTGGAGATCAGGTGGAAGACACATGAAAGAGAAGACACAAGGTTATATGGAAGGCTCCAACTCACTTCTCTTCCTTCTAATGGCTACAGATTGGCAATTGACCTTGACAGAGGAGGGGGAGTTCATAAGGGTTGAGAACCAATATTTCTTGGATTACCAGTATAACATCTTGCTTCTATGTCTCTATTCATATATATACATGTATATATACAGAGAGAGAGAGAGAGAGAGAGAGAGAGAGAGAGAGAGAGAGAGAGAGAGATGGAACTAGGAATGGAGAAAATGAGGGTTCCCTTTGTTTTGTCTTAGACTATAGCTTATAACATCATCTTTTTTATGTGTTATCATTTTCTTCTGGTAATTACTTCTTTTGTGTTATTTTTACTTGTTATCACTGTTGTTTTTTAAATTACTTAAATTGTTTAAGAAAAAAAGATTTACTTTTTGTAAAAAAATTGGCAATTTGGTGAAGCCTATGGTCACCTCAGAATATTTTTAAGTGTATTAAATAAAATACATAAAACTACATAGGTATAAAAATTACAAGGAAATATTGTTTTCAATGTAATTTTTAACTATGCACAGACACCACATTAAGAAATCAGGTCAAAGGTAGCTAGATGTGGCAGTGAAAACAGCATCAGGTCTGGGCTCAGGTCAAATCTGACTTCAGATATTTAACACTCACTAGCTGTGTGATCCTAGGAAGTCACTTTATCCTAATTTCCTCACAAAGAAAGAAGAAATCATGCCTTAGAGGAGTAGAACTTGATTAGAATCTTTCATTTTACTATCTTGGTTACAAATTCATTTAAGTTACTAAAAGAAATCCAGGAGTGCCCCAGCTATTAGTGTCACATAGACAAGGAAATTCCTCACAAAAAAAAAAAAAAAAAAAAAACAATTTTGCTTCAGATTACATGCAAGTATACGTTAACCCTGCATATAAGATGTTACTAAAAGATATAAGGGCAGTTAAGTGATGCAATGGATAGAGCACAGGACCCAGAATAAGAAAGGAAGACTTCTTTCCTCGAATTTAAATCTAGTCTCAGACACTTACTAGTAAAATTTAAATTTGCTGGAAGAGGAAATGACACACCACTCCAGTTTTCCACAAAAAAGGGTTTATGAAAAGTCAGACACAACTGAGAAATGACTAAACAAAGCATGACCTTCTAGTGGGTAGAAGAGGGAATACTCCGTCCCCATAATCTCTACCATAAGTCATCTAGAAACAAGGCACAAGAAAAAGGTCAAACATGGGACTGAGAAAAACACAAAGAATAACCCATCACATGCATATCTCTTGGTGGCATGACTCAGAGTGTTTGGCTTTAAAACAAATTCCCGTGCTCGTGAATTTACATCAATGAATTGTTTTACTTGTAGTCCTGGTGCATGAAATACAGCCAAAAGCTGTACTTTTAAAAAGTAAAGCTAGGTCTTTTAAACAGCTGAAAAATGTCCACAAATTCTGTAAGAAAAAGGCCCTTGACACCACAAAGTCTTGAAAACTTTTCAGATAAGGCCATCCACTCCTTTACCTAATTTTCCCAATATTCAGAATTGCAACGGATATTCTGAATTCTTTCACTCATTTAATACCTGTATTGTCCCATTTAACTCAGTGTGAGTATGTCCATAGTGTCTGCTAGCAGAATCTTACTGCCTTGGTCTCTAAATTGTGAATAGCTGGAGTTTCACAAAGAAGGCTAAAGACAGATTTTAAAGATTTGGTCGCAGTTTAATCACTTGAAGAGTGAGAAATTCAGCTTACAAACTGGAAGTTTCCCGTTGCAGGAAAGGTAAAGATTTTATACACAAAGCATAAGTACAAAGTAGATTACAGAACAATCATTTTCAGGACTTGAGTGTCTTCTGATGGCTTCATGAATGTAGGACAATATAAATGCTTTCCAGTCCTTCGAGAACAGTTCTTAAAAGGTTGTTCAAATCACTGGGATCATTACTTGATGGTGGACAGGACCAGAATTCTGACATGGGAACAAATTCTACAGTCTTTGATTCACTGCACTTAGCACATACAAGAGAGTATTGTCAAGAATCGATTGATCATTTCAAGCTGCGTCGTAGGACTTTTAAGCCAGAAAAGGCAGTTCTGAGAAATCTAAATTATTAGTATATTCATGACAAATATATCTTGATAATTATGAAAATCATAATAATAATTTTCCCACATATCACAGTAAGAACTGTTTCCCCAAGGATCAAGTTCCCTTCTAGGTCTATTAGCAGTGAGGAAATTACAGAAGGCCTGCTTAATTTGTCACTAATGAACCAAATGAAACCCTAGATCTTCCACTCTCTCTTGGCCTAGGAGATTTTGATCAACTCACTCAACTTCTCTGAACCTCAGTTTTCTCCTGCATAATGTATGGAAGTTGAACTAAGTAAGTACCCAAGGTCTCATCTTGTGGTCCTATGAATTAATGGCTAAATTCAAATAAATTTTCCAGCATTTATTTTGCACTTTTCATTAAGCAGTATTCTAGGAACCAGGGAAACAGAGAAAAAAAAGAAAATAATACCCATCATCATAGGTCACATTCTACTGATGTTAAAGGAAGAACATGTATAAAGATAAATAAAGACAAAATATATACAATATAAATATGATGAAACAAGGTTCAAGTGGGAGGTGGGTCAAAGAGTCTCATTTAGGGCAAAAAAGTAATTTTACCATCTTTAGAATTCTGCTGTTACATTGTACATAAAATTAGATTGTGACATTATTTGCCTTCTGAGAAAGCTTCTGATTACTAAATAGGACATATAAGAATTTTGAAATAGAATGTTATTTAATGGAAAAATGATCATTCCTTCACCTCTCATACTTAGGGACAGATTGTGAGAGAGCAATCATTTGTCAGGACTTTGTTAGAAAGACCGAATAAAGGCTGGAAAGGTCTTGAGATGGAAGTGGTAGGGAAAGTAAAAATTAGATATTTTTCTTTGACATTGTAAAATGATATCTCTCCATTTCCATAGTCAAGGAAAACACCCACCACTAATTGCAACATATTCATCTGACAGCATTTTACATGGACTTTGTAATAAAGATGGTGGTAGTTGTGTATAGCATAAAGGTGGTAGCCACTATGATTCTTTATAGTCACAAGTAAAAAATCTTCAGGTAGAATTGTTCCTTTACAAATACCAAGGCACCACTCAGCGTTGCCTGGCACCTCTACCTCCCAGTAGGATCTCCTTGAAATGAAAGACTGTGTACCAAGAACTAGGGCAAAATTAAAGAATCTCTTGTTGCTGTTGGGCACTTGCTCTTGAACACTTCTATATCTCATGCTCTTTAAATCCTTAGATATAATGAGTCCTGGACTGGCTTTATTATGATCCAGAGTGATGTCCACTGTAGAAAGAGGAAGGTTTGGTTAAAGGAATGATACTGTAAAAGACGAAACAATACTTATCTTTATTGAGATGGGTCAGTTTTGTAGTTCAGACTAGCCATTTAGATATCACGATGTGCAATGACAAAAAAATGGGAATAGATATGGACAACATAGCTTCATGGTACGAGGAATATGATGTTCTTTGGTTGCCAGGTAGATGGGAGAGTGTATTAGGTGCTCATTTGAAAAACAACTTTCTTTCTGCTCTCCTCTTTCTGAGAGAGACCCACAAACCAAAATGGTTAAATAATGTCATGTCTACCATAGAACAAATTTGTGATTTGACAACTTAAGACTTAGAGTCACCTATGATGGCTTTTCTGTAAACTATTTGATTTCTGCACAGGAAGGATGTAAGGACTGCTCCTTCTCAGCAGGACCTTGGAAAAGTGAAGGGGATATTTCCTCTTTCTCTTTTCTGTCATAGTTTCTTTAACTTTCCTCTTATCTCCATTCTGTTTCCCTCCCTCTTCTCTGTTTATCTATCTCTTTCTCACTTTGTCTTTCACACTTCTTCCTCTGAATTTTTATGTCTTTGGAAAACCTTTCTTCTGGTTCAGCATGAAGAATAAGGATTGTGACTGATTCTCTGAATTATTTTCCTTAGAGAAGTCATTCTTTCTCAATGATTTAAACTTTCATGTAGATGAACACAAAAGTATTGATCTAATGCAACTCATTTTCTGAAATCTACCTCAACTTTTTTGGCTGCTTCTAGGGCAACTCTGCCAAAAGTCCCACTGATGGCTTTTTCTCAACATGCCTGACTGCATTCATCATCAATTCCTCTAAATTTTAGTTAGTGTTTCTTGAGCCCAAGCTGAGAGTACTGGGAATAAATAAAAAGGTATATTAAAAAACCAAAATGGACTGCATTTGGAATTATCTAAGTCGTCTTCACTAAATAATTTCAACCAAGTGCTGGGATGAACAGCAATCAAATGCTATACAGAACAAAAGATGGTCACTGAAGTAGGATGCTTCTAAACCTGATATTCTATTAATCTGTGGAATTTAAATTGATTTTGACCCAAGAAAATTAAATAGGGCATGGAATTATGGTGAAACTTAAAACTTTTAGATTTTCCCACTCACCTTTGAATTTCAAAAGCATTTCCATAATAACAGGAATGGGATGGATACTCATTTTTAGAGGGAATTTTTCTGTTTTCTTTTGGAGTACAGATTCATTTCTATAGGAAGAAAAAAACCCACAACATTTAGTTTTTCAGTTTTTATAGGATCAATGGTATTATCTTTATTCCTTCATCCCACTGAGGTTCATTACTTTTCTATCTTTGAGAGCTTTCCCAAAGAAGTAAGAATACACACCTACCTGTTTAACACTCCTTTTATATCCTGAGAAGAGAAAAAGAAAATACAACATGATATGTGATTAGGACATGGTATGAGAAGGGAAAATGAGACAAAAAATGAATCATATATTCATTGTTTTGAAGGGAGTAGGGAGGAATCTTGCAGGTTCTAGTTCTGAAGCATAACTCACTTTCTCACCTCTCACTCACTTATCACTTTAGTTCCAACCCTTCTCAACTCTCTTCTATATCATTGCCCTGACTTAATTAACCACTGCCATTTTATATTATACTTCTTTCCTTCCTTCATATTATAACATAAAAGGTCTTTTTTAATATAATGTAGAGATGGTATGGAGCTCAACTGTTTCCCCTAGTAATCAAGAAAAGGAAAAAGAATAGGTTATATATGGTGGTGACCTTGGAAAAGTACTGAAGATTGGAGAGGCTGGAAGTTTTCATGAGGATAAAGAACAAGATGAGGCAGAAGGAAAGATGAAATTTTAATATATTATGTTCAGATAAATGAATTTCAGAGTTTCAGGATATAGGTAGAGAAGATTCTGAAATCTCTTGAAACACTATGATTTATACTTAAAGAGTTTACTATTTATTCTTTTTAAATTTGGGCTTCTAATCTATCAATATAAAAGGTATTAAAATTATACATACTCCCAAAATAAAATACATGAGATAATAAAAGTTAATTCAAAAGAATCTATTAAATTGCATTGTTTAAAAACTATTTGAGAATCCTAATCTTCTAAATGAAGTTTTCAGGACCTGTGGAATCAATGTCATTGGGGCTTTTTCATTTATTCTCCATTTTCTTAATTATAATGACCTTACTTGTAGCAAATCCATATCTGGTTTCTTACACTCCTCCTCTAATTCTGAGATCCTCTTCCTTAATTCTTGATTCTGATCAGAGAGTTCCTTTATTCTTTTGCTGAGGCCTTCCATGTTGGTCTTCCCTTGGAGCTGCACAATTGACAGAATCTCATCCTTTTCTTCATCCAGGAACTGTTGTACTTTCTGGAATTCAGACAAAATATTTCTCTTCTGTGTTTCCACCTCTACCTACAAAGAAACAGATAAGACTGATGGAAAACAGGAAATGACATGACACTAAGTGGCAATGGGGATGACAAACTTTGCAGCTTTCAGTTGGATTTTGATTTTGTTCACTTCTTTTCCAAGGCTGGCCATGGACAGCAAACACATTCTCTGCACAGAGCTTTGTGATCTAAGAACAATTCTTCCTTCTCTTGTTTGCAAATCACCATATTGTGTTTTATGATGCTCTTTGTCTTCTCCAGAACAAATGTGAACCTTGAGGTCTGGCTATGACTGCTCCTTGTGGCCAGATATATGATGAGGCAAAATAGTTAGTTTCTCTCTGACCCTTAGTGTTTTTGTTTTTAAAATTTGGTATGGGTCAGAATGTCCCCCATATATCCCAGGGGAATGCCCTGGGAGAGCACAGCAGACAATGTGTTTCAAATGCTAACAGATGAAGAAATAAATACTTGCCTTCAACAGGACACATTTCATTTTTTCATTAGCCATTTCTTGCACAATTTTCTCAGCTTTCTTCCACAGATTGTTCACAGATTCTTCGATCTTCTATAATAATAATTTTAAGAAAAACAAATTATTGTATCCCTGAGGTATTAGAAGTCTACATATCCAAAGGTATTCATGTGTGACTGGGAAACCAATTACAATGAAAGGTGACTGCTTTTAATTAGATTTGGAGGCCTATATGGACTGAGGTAGATGTTCCTGTCAATTAGGAAGCATTGGTCTAGGGTAGATGACCCAAGAAGAAACAGTCAAGAGAAGTAACTCAGTCTGAATGAGTAGATATAATTCATCATCTACTCATATTACTTCTTGACAATGTATTGCCATCAACCCCTTTTTCCTCATGAATCTTCATCTAAGAGACTGAGAGCTAAACTGATCCTTGGAGGCTATTTAGCTCTATCCCTTAATTTTACAAATGAAAAAAGAATATTCTATTTGGTAGTGATGTATTTACACACTCCTTTTAGCCCATTCAAAGTCTGGGTTTCAAGTCTCAGAAGAAGACTCAATTCCTACATAAACCAGCATAAATAACTTCAAGCTATGGTTATCTCCTTGATAAAAGAAAGATTTGCCATGAAAATAAGTCAGTCTGGTTACACTCCTTTGCAACTGTCTCAGTGTATGATCCCCATGCAAGTTAAATAACATGTCTGGACTTCAGTTTTCTCATGTGCATAAAAACAAAGTTATATTAAAACATTTCTCATGACTCTTCTGGATTGAAGTCTGATGGTTTTTTGAACTCTTAAAACCCTTAATAACACAGCTCTGAATTTACTTGTTTTCTCTTTCATGGATTTATAATTTTCTGAAGTTTCTATCACAATGTACGTTTTTCTTTTTTAAAAATTTCTTTGTTACTTCAATGTGCATATGCTTTTTGTACAAATTGTAATCATTAAATGGAAGTTCCAATGAACACACCAAAAAGACTCACTCCTTCCTGGTTCATTCTAGCCCCAGAGAGTGAAACAAAGGAGTCAAGGGAGCACGTGTTTATGGCTAAACAAGTCTGAAAAGGTGATCTCTTTTTTTCTGTCCACCTGTAGGAAGTAACTTTCTAACATCAAATTCAGAGAGCAAACATTGTTCAACTTTCTTGATGCTTTGCTGAAGTACATGAAAAATAAATGCGATATCAAGCATCAAACCAATTGAAGATGGTCCTAACAATCTCAGATTAACAGAATTCATTCTCTAAAAAGAACAAAAGCTCTCCCAGAACATAACATTGTAAAAACAAACTTTTCAACCAAAATTAAAGGAAGAACTTGAAAACCAAAGGAAACTTTCTCTTGATATCAAGGCATAAGGAAAATTCAAGATGAAGCCAGAGAATACCTCAGTGCATTTTTTTTTTTTGCTGAGGCAATTGGGGTCAAGTGACTTGCCCACGGTTACACATCGAGAAATTATTAAGTGTATGAGGCCAGATTTGGACTCAGGTCCTCAGGTCCTCTTGACATCAGGGCTGGTGTTCTATCCACTGCATCAATTAGCTGCCCCTAACTCAGTGCAAGTTAACAGCTTTATGAGTATTTGGAGCTCAGTGGTTGGCACATGAGGACACCTCATCTCTTTTTTTAGGCTGTAGGGGAAAGTCCACTATTTCTTGTTGAAAGGGTAATAATACCATTACTCACCTTGAAATTTTCAGCGATCTCATCTCTGTCATGGAGTGTGTGAGAATCACGCTCCTGGGTTTGAGAACAAGACACACAGACTGGACTGTGGTCATCCCCAGAGAACAACTTGTGCCTTTTCTGATGTATCTCACACTTGTCACATCCTGCAGAATTCTGTAAGCAATGAGGTCTTAGATTTTTGGCAATGGCTGCCACTTTCCCTAGATGTAAATTAGCTCGCAAGTCCTTCAGTGAGGAGACAACTCTGCATTCTGGACAGGAGAAGGAAACAGAAGCTTCTGAATAGCTGGTGATGAGGCAAAAATAGCAAAAATTGTGACCACATGTAGTAAATACTGGGTTTGTGAAATACTCTCTGCAGATGGGGCAGATGAGCCCTTCCTGGAAGTCCTGAATCAGCTTTGGGCAAGAAGTCATGTTTCTGAGGAGAGAGAATAGGAAAGATCAGTGACTGGTCTGGTGACAGAAATATTTTTCATGCTTGGATGCTTCAGATCCTGTGCAGGATCAGAAGTTTGAATTTTTTTTATATCAGGTAGTTAAGGACCTTAGGTGAGACTTGGTATGTACTTTAACTCCTCCTTCAATGACTTTTGCTCTAATCCTCTCTGGATCACTAAATATACCTCCACCTGAGACAGTAATCAAGTTAGTTTCATAATATTTTGATCAAATTTGCTAACCTTCTAATACCACCTGTGTTAATATTTTCAAATATGATATCTTATAAAAACACTCCGTCTCTGTTCCACACATATTTTCTTGATCTTTTCTCCTTTTACTACTTAATCTTTCTTAAAGAAGACTACGACATCAGAAAGATGATGCTATAACTGCAAATGAGTTGGATTTAAGTGAGGATGAGTTGTGCAAAATTACCAAGTCACTTTCTCCCCAAGATTTAACTGAGTCTAAGATCAAGAAATATAGAATGACTGGAGATGGCTCTGGACTGGGAGATCTTGGCCTTTTTAAGCTAAGGTTTTTAATAGCTCTCAGTTTTTGTGGTGTTAAGTACAAATGGAGGTGAAGAATAGTCTCTTTTGCCTAGTCAAAAAAAAAAATTCAATCTGGGAGGTGAGGACTATTAGGATTTCTGACCAACACAGAAAAATAAATTGCTATTTACATTCCCTGTCAGACGATCAGGGTTTCAACAAGGATCAAGGTGGCTTGACCTGGGAATAATTATTTGCCCATCAATGAGAGTTAGAGTGATTTGGATTTAAGGCAAAGTCCTTAAGAAAGATATCCAGTCAATACCTCCAAGAAATTTTGAGAGGTTTCAGAAATCAAAAAATTTACATCGCTTTGGACAGAGTACTCACAAATTCTCTTGGAACAAGTGAACAACAAAAACGAGCAAAACTCCAAAATCAATAACACATAAATCATGCCTGATGAAACTTACAATTATGTACACTCATAATACACCACATCTTCAATGAAATGAAACAAAAATATCTTTCTTGATTTTTTTTTTGCTAACAAGTTGCCATTTATAATTGTGGTTTCTTTTAAACTTCTTTCATGTAAATGTCTGTAGTCTCTGGGTCTATTGTTGTTGCCTTACATTCTGACATGAAAATTATATTTGTTACTAGGAAACTTACCTTCTTTTTGTTTTCTGTGATCTTTTCTACAGCTTCACGGCTCTGCCTTTAGCAGTGCCTTCAGCACTAGGAGTGTCTAAGTCTGTTTTACTTCAGGTCTTTTGTATAATCCCAGTACATTGAAGCCCCTCCTTTCAAGGTGTGAATTCTCCTAGTCTTTCTTTTCCCCTCAGGCTTGTTCACATGTAGAGACTGGGGCTTATGTTTACCCCAGACACTTCCCCACCCTGATAATCTCTTTGGAGTACTAGGATGCATCAATTCTAAAATATATGGTACTTTGTTCCCTCCAAAAAACAAACAAACAAACAAACAAAAAGCTTTTATAATTTGTAACCTTTATTCCCCATTTCCTTTCAGACACACAATGGATCTCATTGCTCACTCCTCAATCAATCAATCACCTATTTAATAAATGATTACTAAGCTTTAGGTTTTGTCTAAGTTTTGAGTGATTGATTCAGAACAATACAAAATCACGATCCCACTCTTCTTTCTAACAGTGCACAACTAAGAAAGAGAACTTGAAAACAAGCTTGCACTTAACCAAACACTTGGGGAAAAGCCAAAGCTGTGAAAATGGGTTGAGGGAGCAACTGCCAATGATATGAGACAGAGGGTGTCATTTAAGCTGAACGTTTTGTTGTTGTTTTTTTTTTTTGGGGGGGGGAGAGGAAACTGACTAATCGGGAAAATTATTTCATTATCTCCTTAGCACCTAAGAGTAATTAGAAAATAATTAAAGAGAGTTGTTTTCTTTTGGTTGAGTTATCTCATTTGCATGCAGTCATGAATCAGAGACCCCACTAACTGTGTATATCAATGGAGTTACACATTTTGGAAGACCAATATATTCTGTGAATGAGGGGTCAGGAAATGAAAGTCCATGGTGGCTCCAGTCTTCCCCAAGAAAAGGATCTAAAGTTTTGGAATTATCAAGTTACTCTCTCATCCAGATGGATGGGATTCTTTGTTGTTCAGTCATTTTTAGTTATGTTTACTTTAGTTAGTTATTTGGAAAATTTTCTTAACCCATAAGTGGATGGTCTCCAAATAGAATTATGAATGATGATTAAAACAATAATATGTGTTTAAAAGAATGTGATGATTGTGTGGAATACAGAGTAAAGCTTTTCCTTGAGTCCCTCTTTCAAAAACTTTTTGCACTAATATTCATGTGAAAGAATCATATTTATGCCTAGCCTTTATTTTTTTTCATTTTCTTCATCTCTGAGAATATTCTATAGTTTTCTTTATTCAGCAAGCTGAAAGAGGAAAAAGTAGCTTTGCAAATTTAATTGACATATATACCAAATACATTCAATATTTCATGCCATTCATCCAATTTCTCCCAAAGAATGGAAGGAGGGATCATTTTCTCTTGGCTTCATCCTTAGGGCCATGGATATTCATTCCAGTTATACTGAAATTAAGGAAATATTTTCCCTCCTTTTCTCGGATCTCAAATTGGTACTAGTCAAGCTTCCTATGCCACACTGGCCATCTTCTGTTCATGAACCCTACTTGACACTGTATGATTGGGAACCCTGGGCCTTCTTCTGTAATGCCCTGGGAGAAACTGAGGCAATACTACAGATTGGAGATTATTTAATATTTTATTGATGGTAATGGGAGAGTTTAGAATCCATAGCTATGGATGGGACTAAATGGGACTCTTGTCTCAGAGCACCCAGTCCCAGAGAGTTAGACTGGCAGCCATTATTAGCCAGCCATCTGGAAGTCTATGTATCCAGCACTGGAGAGTTTGCTGCAATGATTCTTATAAGGCTCCGAAGCTCAGGGAAACAAAGAAGAGGCAGAGGACTGGGGAGTGGGGAGGAGGGATTGGAGTTCCAGGAAAGGACTATAAATTCAATTCTGACAGGTTGGGAGTATGGAGGAAGGATCATAAATTCTGATAAGTTTGGGAAGAAGCTAGGAGCCATTGAGTCTGAAACCAAAAGATAAGGGATATGTCTAGGTATTTGAGATAGGCCATGTGGAAGTTTTATGTCTCTTCGGAATGCCAGTAGCCATGACTCTGAAGCCCAATTAGGATGTGGATTCCTACTGAGGTAGAACAATTAAGGGAAACGGAGACAAAACAATTGAGGGAAACTAGACATGGGAACTGTGGTACAACATTCTCTGTAGTAACACTACCAAGCCCAAAAGACTTGAGCAAATGGTGAAACACTGGATTCACTGGGGAAGTGGAGGGTAATTTCAGAGGGTGCATGGTGAAAAAAAAACACCTCTCAGAAAATAGTCTAAAACTTTTGAAGAAATATGAGATGAAATCCTTTGTGGGGAAATCAAGTAAGAGGTTCTGTGGGAAGTTTGAGAAAACGTCAGAGCACTCACTGGTTGAACATGTCACTATGTAGCCTAGAAAACATATCTGTTCCTCAGAAACAAGACTTATTATATGTTTAAATCAGAACTTAGATTGCCCTGACCAGGTGCCCAGCCAGATATGAAGATTATTGCAACAAATGTGAAAAGTTTTCCTTAGTTATACATCTCAAGGAATACATATGTCTTATTTGAAGATGCCTGCTAGCTGGCCAAGCAACTTCTCCTTAGTTTGAATCCTATAATGTGTAATTTACAGAAAATCAGTGGCAATGGACCACCAACTTTTTGAATCTCCCTTCTGCTGGATGACTTACTAAACTTCTTTCTAAATTATTTTAATTCTGGATTTTGTTCTCACTTAATAGAGGTAGGAGGAGAGAAGATAGGTTTGGAATTGCTACCTTATGAATGATAGACAATTAACTAGGAGTGGCAGAATGATTACCATCCCCAGCTGAACACATAATTAAAATTAAACACCACCAATCAGTAGTGGACTCTTCAGCATACTTTCCTAACTTCATTTCTTCTGATTCCTTTAAAAGAATGTGATGGATAAAATCTGAAATAACCAAGGAAACAAAGGTTGAAGTATAGATTTATTATGTTAGACGTGACAATTGCAGAACAAATCAGGACCAGACCTCCTCAGTTTGGCACTTGACCCCATTACAAGTGAGAAACTGTTTTCTGAATGAAAAGAAAACAAGTAGGAAGATACAAACCAGAATGTATTTGGGGGACTTCCCCAGCTGGGAGGGGAAGAGAGCAAATGGGAAATTCCTTGATTTGGTAGAAGTAGTTTAACTTTTAAATCACAGGGCAATGCAATGAAGTTTTCTTACAATTCCCAAAATTGAACAAAGTGTTCTGAATAGACAGAAATTGAACCTAATCCCTAATTAGATAGAAAGGGATCTGAGCCACATCCAGAACTGAGTCACATTATCAACTCCGTGTGGTTTACTGGATTCCAAAATTCTTTCAAAAAGTGGAGAAAAGTAAGATGAATTGACACTGAAACCAAGATAATTTCCAGTTAGGTACAGTTTAGAGTAGTTGATATCTACAGGGAACATTTCCCAATTTTGTCTTCTGTATTTGTAACCTGCTGAAAAGTCCAAAGCTAAGAACAAACTCAAGTGGGCTAGCTGCTTTCACAGAGGTGTGAACCCAATGGTACTCACTGCTAATGCTATCAGTAGTGAATTTCATGGAGTATCAGAACAAAGCTTATGGCAGAAGAGGTGGTACTGGGGAATCTAATAATGAATTGAATTTACATCTTATGCTGGGTCAGGTGAATTTCCACCTTTTATTAAAGGGGTTCAATTCAGAGGAAGTACCCTGAGTGAATAATTAACAAAAAAGGGGGTTTCACATTTAGGAATCTTATTTTATTTTCTGAGTTTCAGAGGTTGGTCCATTCCCAAGAAACTAGAAGGGAAATATTTCAGTTAAAATGAAATGCTACATCATGGTTTAACCTAACAGTGCTCATAAACGACATAGGGACACTAGCCCCCTTTTATTCTCTATTTTGGGGCTATGATGATTGACTTAATTGATTAAGGAGATGTCCTAGTTTTAGCCCTAGGAGTCTTCAGGCTATTAGATATTCAGTGTGGATTTAAAATCCACTCACTTAGAAGGTAGTTCTAGTTTACTAATCTCCTAATCTTGAACTGAGCTATTTTTTAAATTTTATTTGTTTTATTCTGAATGTATGGGGGGAAGGTTTTTTGGATCATTACACAATAGAATAAAAGATGTCTTTAAGTGAAGATATCAATCTTATATATATATATATATAACTTGGTATTCTTTTAAAATGTATTATAAAGTTATCTTGAAATTTTCTTTTGTAAATTTTATTTTCTTCTCTCCATGCCCCCTCCTAGAAATGGCTAATATTGGACACAAATATATTATGGGATATGTGTGTATATGTTTGTATGTATATACATGCATGTACACATATGCCATTCTTATAATTCTATTTATCAGTTCTTAAACTGCTTGAAGATGACATATTACTTCATATACCTTTGGAGTTAATTTGGGAATTTGTAATAGTCAAAATGGATTAGTTACTCAGAGTTGTTCTTTTGTTTTTTACTGTATACATTGTTAATTTGATTCTTCTCTTTTCATGCATCCTTATTTCGTGGAAGTCTTTCTATTTTTTGCTAAGATCATTGAGCTTATCATTTCTTATAACATAGCAGTATTCCATCACAATCACATACTAGAGACTGTTCAACTATTCTCCTAATGATATACATTTCTACAATTTCTAATTCTTTGACACCACAAAGAACTGCTATGTATATTTTCAGACATATAGACTATTTTCTTTTTTTTTTTGAATCACATTTTCTTCTCATTAACAGAGTTAGTATTGTGTTGCTGGTTCAAAGGATTTCCCTGGTTTTATAACTTTTTGGGAATAATTCCTGATTGTTCTTCAAGATGGCTGGATTACTTACAATTCTACCAACAGTGAATTCAGTCTATTTTCTCCTGACCTTATATTGCATGTGATTTTTATTGCATCATGACATGAAAAAATGCATTTACTACTTTTGCCTTCCTGCATTTGATTTTGAGGTTTTTGTGTCCTAACACATCATTTTTTGTATAAGTTTCATGAACCACTGAGAAAAAAAGTAAACTCCTTTCTGTCTCCATTTAATTTTCTCCAAAGATCTGTCATACCTAACTTTTCTAACATTTTGTTTACCTCCTTAACCTATTAGTCTTTCCCTTTCTTTCCCCCCTTTCCCTATTTCTTCATAAAGTAGGACAAGTTTCTTTGTGATAGCAAATCCGTTTATTATTCTCTCAGAGGCAAATCTGAGATTGAGATTAACACAATGTTTATCCCCCTCCCTGTTTTCCCTCAATTATAATAGGTTTTCTTTGCCTCTATATGTGATGTAACTTCCCTTATTTTATTTCCTTTTTCCTCTTCTTCCATTGTTATCCCTTTTCTATCTCTAATTTGTTTTTTATAGTATCATAATATCATAATAATCATAATCATATAATAATTCTAATATCATAATAAAAGCATCCCTCATTCTCTGAGTATATCCATAACACACATATAATTCTCAAGAGGTTTTGTTGATTGATTGATAGCTTTAGGGTGTTGTGTAAAGACAGCTAGGTCTGGTGTTCTTTAGGGATTCAGTGGTTCACAATCTACCCCCCCCCCACACACACACAAAAGGCAGATCTTCCAAACCAGCAGTTTACAATCAAAACAGATTGGGCCAAGAGGCCCATGGAAGATTTCCAAGTGTGTGAAAGCCACAGTACTCCGACTCCTGCTCCAGCTCCCTGCCCTGGTCTCCCTGTGCTGCAGTCTGGATTGGGCAAACCATCACCCTGCCCAATTAAAACAGACCTGTTTCTAAGTTCTTCCAGGGTATCTTCTTCTAGAAATGTGCTGTACTCCAGATATTGTGGATTCTTTCACTTCAAAACCAGTCTAGGAGTTCATCTGCTGTTGGTTTGAGGGAAGGTTAGAGGAGGTTACAGAGACTACTGTCTCATCTCCACCATCTTGACTCCACCCCCAGAAGTCCAGAAATTACTATGAATAAGGGTTGGCTTGTGTCACAAAGGGGTAGTCTAAATCAGCTAGTATAAATCAGATTTCAATTGCTTAGAAGGTACTTTCCAAAGGCTCAGCTTCCAGCTGGGATCTTCTGAATTTAGACTGGTCTTACTGTTCAGAATCATTACTTTTTCCCTCCTGCAGCAGAGGATAGAAAGCCACTTCTTGGATATGTTCTCATGGGGATAGCCTTCATTTGTGTGTTGGACTGATTGACTAGAGATTTCTCTTCCAACTCTGGGACAATGTGAAAACTGAAGGAAAGAGGAGGATGAAAGGATTCTCCATAAGTCTGGGAAACTAATAGGGTCAGGAAGATGGAAGGAAGCAACCTGCCTATTGACTCTTCTGCCTATAGACCCGAGATAATCTGTGCATAAATCATATTTGAAAATCTACTGAGCTAAATGTACAGGTTTTCAAAGAATTCTTCCTTAGGGACCAAGGTGCATCCTCACTTTGACTAAGCTTATTTATCCAAAGGAGCCAACTAGAGATGTGAACTCAAGGCCCTCAAGGCTGCCCCCATCAGGAAGAGTGAACAGGTTGCTGTGCATTATGGCAGGCCAGGGGAATTTACACCTTGGGTGGGAGGGTCAAAGGGGTGGGACTACCTACTATAAAAGGAGAGCATCCTTGTGCTCAGTATCACTGCCTTCAGTGGAAGGTAAGTTGCTACATTTGGCTGCTGCAGACTAGAAGCAATTGGAGACGGAGACGGAGACAGAAAGAAATGGCTGCTACTGCAGAGCTGCTGAAAGAACTGCAGAGTGAGATCACCTGTACCATCTGTTGGAGCTACTTCTCTGAGCCAGTCACCATCGGGTGTGGGCACAGCTTTTGCAGAGCATGTCTCTCAAGCTCAGCAGCTACAGCTTTTTCTTGCCCGGAATGCAGGCAAGTGTCCCAGGTCAGAGAATTCCCATTAATCAATGGGCGCCTAGCAGAGCTGAGTGAACTGGGTAAACAGCTCAGCTCCCAGCTTTTGCA
>JAJPUD010013474.1:0-16223 GCA_023553655.1 Myrmecobius fasciatus
AAAAGGTGGAGGATTATAAGTGTTGACCCTCATTTGGACTGGCAGATTCTTTTGAGGTTTTAATTTACTCTATTGAGATGAACTACTTTCCTTTCCCCTTTTTTTGCAATAGACAGAAGTTCCCTGGATGAGATGAGGGAAGGAATATGGGAAGGGAGGAGAGATGTATTTGGTAATGAAGATATTATGAAAACAAAAAAAATCAAAATGTAGAGGTAAATAAAAGTGTTAATCTCCAAAGTCCCTTCTACTTCTGAGTTTCCATGATTTCTTGACTTTCTCGAGACCATATAGCTAATGGTAGGGCTAGAACAGAACACAACACAAATCTTTCCCACAATTATCCCCTGTCTCATCTGCTTTATTTCTCCTTTAATTTTCTGTGATTTCTATAGAAAATTCTCACTGATCCCCCATTTCTCTTTGTTTTCTTGCTCTAAAAACCTCACTGAATCCAACCTTCACATTTTACAAATTAAAAAAACTGATACCCACTAAAGGAGAAAGGGCAAGGTTTTAGGGTGGCAGTAGCTAGGGATAAAACTGAGAAAATCTGATTCCAAATCAGAGTTCCTGGGACTATTCTATAGGGTAATACAGGGAAGTAGAAAAGACCACCAGACAGGGGAGAAATAGATGCTGCATTTTCCCATGCTGAGATTTTGTATTTTATTTTCCCAGTAACCACCCTTCATCCAGAATCATCACCAATCGTCAAGGAAGGAATTCTCTCCCCACACATATATACAAACACATAAGCACATGAGCACACCCACAAATCAGCTCCAAAATTGGAAACCTCCCACACACATGCACACACCCCAAATTTATTGGGTCAAAAGCCTAGGGGATTTCTTCAGGAAGGAGAAGTCACTGTCATGGAATTGAGGGCATCCAGGAAACAAAAGAGGAAATAAAAGAGAAGGGAGGTATTCTAATCAAAAACTGGAGAGGCAGGATTCTGGGTCTCAGAGAGGAAGATGGTGGATGCTCTGGATCCCTGAGGAAAAACTTCAGGATCAAGATTGGGGCTGGGAAGAAAGAGGAGAGACTCAAGTCTACTGGCTGGTGTGTTTATTTATCCACCCACCATATCAGAGGAAATAGTCATAAGGGAAAGAACATAGAAACATTAAGGAACTAATATGAAGCTGGTACAGAAGGAAAAGGAACTGAGAATGGTTTTGTGATACAAAAATTTGTGGGAAATGGGTTTCAAAGCTCCCTATAGGAAGGCATAGCTAATACCCTGGCTGAAAAGCAAATATGAAAAGACTTGACTGGCTGCAACAATGATTGGGTCATATCTAATAAAATAAAGCAATGAGGATAAATGTAAAGTTTTACATTTGGATTAAAAAATCAATTGTGGGGCAGCTAGGTAGCACAGTGGATAGAGTACCAGCCCTGAAGTCAGAAGGAGCTGAGTTCAAATCTGGCTTCAAACACTTAACACTTCCTAGCTGTGTGACCCTGGGCAAGTCACTTAACCCCAACTGCCTCAGCAAAAATAATAATAATAAATTTTTTAAAATATTTTTTTAAAAAAATCAATTGCACAAGTACAAGATGGGGAAGGGAGTGCTTGGTGAAATAAAGGGTTTTCCTGAGAAAACTCTCGGGGGGAAGGGAAGTTTCTGTTTGCTCAATTTGAATCAACAGTGAGATATGAAAAAAAGATGATGATGATGATGATGATAGTAGCTAGCATTGATAGAGTGCTTTCAGGTTATCTCACTTGACTTGATTAGCCAAGAAAACTAATTTGATCTTGGACTAGATTCAGAAAAGCCTCGCTTCAGAAATTACCCTGATTATTTCCTGAAATAGCCCATTCTCTCTTGGATAGCTCTAATACTTAGGAAACGTTTCCTAACTTCTTGCTTCTTCACAATTTCTGTCTCTTGCTCCCAGATCAATCTTTTGAGACCAAGCAGAACTAGGATAATCCATTTTCCAAATCACAAACCCTTCAGAAACTTGAAGGTGACTATCATGTCCCTGTTAGGCTAAACATCTCTGGCCCCTTCAGCCAATTATCACATGAAATGAAGCTGAGATTCTAACAATTTCCCAATTGATGGGTATCCCCTTCAATTTCCAATTCCTTGCCATCACAAAAAAAAAGAGCTTCTATAAACAATTTTGCACATGTGGATCCTTTTCCCTCTTTTATGATCTCTTTGGAGACCCAGTGTGGTACTGAGGGATCAAAGGTACAGTTTTATAATCCTTTGGATATAATTCCAAATTGCTCTCCAGAATAGTTGGATCAGTTCACAACTCCATGGACCAGTAAGCTCTTAATCCCTCTCATTATGAAATCTCAGAATCCTAAAATAAAACCTTCTTTTCCCAAAATAAAGCAAGAATAGTATCAAGAGGCATCATAGGAGAAGGCAGTGATTGCCCTATAATCATAACATGGGAACTTCAGAGACCAAGGAGACGGCCCCAAAGGAGTAATTCCTGGCAGTAAATTCCCTGTCCTTGGGAAGAAAGAGCTAATGAAATTTATTTCATCCAATACTGGCAGGGCTGTGGCAAAATAAGCATAGATACACTTTTACCCCTCTTGCCTGGCACAAAATAGGTGCTTATTAAATACTGATTGATATATGCTGGAATTGCAAACTTCTAAAATTTCTTTGTTTTTTTCACCTTTTATTTTATTTTAGGTTAAACATGTACAATGCTTTCAATCATATTTCCTTATTTGCCATGTTGTACAAGAAAAATCAGACCAAATAGGAAAAAAAACATGAAAAAGAAAATGCAAACAAACAAAAAAGGTTAAAGTATTATGCTTCAATAATTTAAAAAAATCATGCTCCATACTTGCTTCTCTGAATGTGGCTGTCATTTTCCATCCTAAATCTATTGGAATTGTCTTGGATCGCTGAGAAGAACCAAAAATCCATCACAGTTGATCATCACATAATCTTGTTGTTTCCTGTGTACAATATTCTCTTGGTTCTGCTCTCTTCATTCAGCATCAGTTCCATAAGTCTTTAGAATTTCTTTGAACAATATTCTGGCAATACACAAATTACGAATTTTATCATAACCTTTGGCCCAATAGTTCCATTATTAGAAAGATGCCTGAAAGTGGTTTTTAAAATAAATGAGTTCCCCAAAATATCTATTACAAGATTTTCATAGTTAACAATTTTCTGTAATTGCAGAAACTGGAAACAATCTAACTGTTTCACAATAGGGAGACAATTAAATAAGTTGTGGGCCATATGCAATAGAATATGACAATGTAATTAAGTCCAAGAATAATGATGAGAGCCAGTCAATCTGGAATGCCCTTTATGAAATGATGCAAAGTAAAAAGGCAAGTGGGGAAGGGGAGAAGAAGAAATAAAGATATATTTAGTGTGCATTCACTATGTGCCAGACACTGTTCTAAGAACTTCACTCATGTGCTCCTCACAACAACCCTGAGAGGTAGATGCTATTATTATCCCCATTTTACAATTGAGAAAATTGAGGCAGGCAAAGGTAATGTGACTTGCTCTAGATTGCACACCTAATAAATGTCTGCATCTGAATTTGAACTTAGCTTTTACTTGATCCAGACCCAGCCCTCTCTTTGCTTTGCCATCTAGCAAAATGAAAAGAATATGAGAATAATCAGACAAACAATCCCGAGGAGGACTTAAATGGACTGAAATAACATTACAATGCTTTTTGAGTGATTTTATTAGTCCAGGGAAATCCCAGTGAGGAAACTCTCCTTACACATCCAAGTTAGCACTTGCTATGCAGCTGAGAATCTTAGACTAGACATCGTACTCCAGCTGTGGGCCATTAAGTTTATTTGAGCTTTGGGAATTGTTTAACAAAATAAGTAAAAATACAATATAACATCGATGAGGTTAATGTGTGGTTTTCTAAGTTCCTGTCTGACCAGCAAGGAATCCATCACCATTTGAGCTTGACACTTGTCTGGGGCCAATAGATAAGGAAGACATTTGCCCAGAAGCTCACAGATGGCATCGATCAGAGCTGGGGCTTTTTTAGCAGGTCCTCCTGAGTCCATTCCCTTCGGCCTGTGGCCCTTACTTGGAAATTCACTTGGCTGGGTAGCCCCTCCTGGGCAGCAAGCTCATGTAAGCTTTGTAAAATGTCACTTGTTGGTTGATTTGGGTATACCTTAAATAGTGGAGGGTGGGGGGAGATGGCTTTCCATAAGGACTGTGTTGTTTGAGAGTGTATGGGAACTGGGTTGAACGGATCGTTGGGACTCGTGCCGATTTAAGAAGCCATCAAGATCTGGCCATATGGACTGTTTGAGATTCTTTAGTGGGAGACAGAGGGGGAGGTGCCCGAGAAGACAATGTCTCAGCCTCCTCTGAGCCATATTCCAGAATCAGAGAGAGAAACAAATGTGCTAATTGCCACCTCAGTCTGTTTGCTGAGGACAGGCTATAAAATGAGACTAATAACAGCACCTATCTCACCTACCTTGTTGTGAGGATCCAGTAAAGTGGTTAACGCTGCCTGCCTGCCACGTGAGAGGAGCTAGACAGATGTTAGATATTATTGTGGTTAACTATTAATAAGGAGGAAAGGGGGGACGTGGAATCAGAGGGTCCCTTCAGGAAACATGTGGGGATTGATCCCAAGAGACAATCCCAAGATGCTCTGGCCCAGAGCTCCCTTGGAAACTTCCCAAGATGTGAAAGTCAGTGCTTTCAGCACTTAGGGCTCCAGTGTGATACAACAGACCTTGAATGGTCCTTCCTCTCCCTCCCACAACAGCTGGAGGGGATGCAACATCAACTGAAGAGAAGAAATAGATTTTTATGTGTTTTCTCTCACATGACTGGGAGCTCTCTCCGTTTCTAGGCTTCCTGTGGGGGTGAGGAGATAAGTGCCATTTCTTTCCCCCCCCCCATCCTGATAGTCCCACTCCCTCATGACAAGGAAAATCAAGTTCAGAATCTTACCCTGGGCTCCAGCTGCCTTTTATGTCTGAGGAGATCACTGGTTGGTGACCTTGTAAGGTCCTCTAGGACCTCTGGGAAGGTCTGGAAGTCCTAGGTCCATTCTGTGGAGCTGACTAGAGACAGAGGAAGGACGCCTCAGGGGATATACTAGCACTTTGGGGACTATTCAGCAACCAGGGAGTGACTAACATGGTCATGAAGGGGAGAGAGCATTGTCCATTCCTCCACTCCCTACAAGATGGGCTGAAGGCACTAGTTGCCATACTAACGAGTCAAAAAAATATCTGGGCAGCTATCTTTCCTCTCTAAGTGATGGAGCACTCCAGTCCCTGAAGCTGTCACAATGGGCGTAGGACCAAGATGCCTCATGGGGTTTGCAGCATCATACCAAAGAGCTGAGTCCCTTTCATCCTGAGTCACCCAGGAGCTTTTTTTTTCCGAGGCAATTGGGGTTGAGTGACTTGCCCAGGGTCACACAGCTAGGGGATGTTAAGTGTCTGAGAGCAGATTTGGACTCAGGTCCTCCTGACTTCAGGGCTGGTGCTCTATCCACTGCACCACCTAGCTGCCCCTCCAGAAGCTTTCAAGGGAGCTCTGGGTCCAGGCTCTCTTGGAAGTCAACACTACACAGACTCCCTGGGGTGTCCTCCAGTGCAACCTTTATTTCATTCCCAGGATTTTGTACCTGCCTCCCTATGACCTTCTCTTTGTCTCTGCCTTCTTCTCTCTCTCTCTCTCTCCTTGCCTTCTTATTCTTACTTTGTCACTAAAACCACATGCCTCTCCCTGTAACCTCGTTCCTCCAGAATCTCCTCCCATTCTCCCTAAAACCCTCTCCCTGTCTCCATATAAGCACACCCCACTTACAGTTCTCCTTGTGTCTTCTCCTTGGCAAAGATACTAAAGTGGTTTGCCATTTCCTCCTCCAGCTCATTTTACAGATGAGGAAACTGAGGCAGCTAGCATTAAGTGACTTCCCCAGGGCTACTACTAAATGTCTGAGTTGGATTTGAACTCAGGAGGAGCCTGACCCCAAGCCAAATGCTCTACCCACTGCACCACCTAGCTGTTCTAAAGACAGCTCTTCAATATTTTTAAAAAGCCATATTTCCCTCTTCCCCCATAAATTTTCTCTTTCCCCAGTTAATGACCCATTACTTCAACTGACCTACATTTGACACAGACTCCGAACCCCTCACTATGCTAGGTGCTTTCCCCGTATCCCTCCTCTCATTAACGATCAGGCTACCTTGTTCCCTCCTTTCTGTATGCAAGAGAAGAATTTGCAGGGGAATTGGGAAGGAAACCAACGACTAGAAAAATGGGGAAATGTTTTCCCATCATGTCACCATAGAACTACCCAAAGAAATGTAAAAGGATGTTGTTGGGTTATTTTTAATTTTACAAATAAAGGAACTGAGAGAGGAAGTGACCATGTCACTTTGCTCAAGAACTCTCAATGGTTTCCACTTGCCTCTAGGTTAAAATACAAACACTTCAGTTTGTATTGAAGATCTCCTTTTCAGACTTACTACCCATCAAGCACCCTGTGCTCCAGGCAAACTGTTCTGCTTGATGCTCCCCCCATTGGGCAATCCCTCCGTGTTTTTCAGAAGCCATCCATCAGGCCTAAAGTTCACTCCTTCCTCACCTCTGCCTCTTTGAATCTTTATTTTTTTTTCCTCAAGGTTTTCCTAAACCTCTATCTCCTCACTTTGTATTGTGTTTCTTTGTGTGGTGAGCCCATGTCACATTACCTTTCTCTTCCAAATTATTATTTACTCTGGAGTCCATTGGGATAATGATTAGGAAAGAGATGTGGGGAATCATACCCTCCCCCCCATCACCAGGTGTCTACCAGGAGAATGGACATGAAGCGGTGGGAGGTCTGGGAAATGATGAGACATCTGACCAAGCAAACAGGTCAAAACTTCCCTTTTTCTTCTGCTGTCCTTGAGAGAAACTTCCTGATTGGCGTAACAGTCTGGTAACATGTATACAAAACTTTGTAAAATTAGCAGAGTAGATTCTCACAATAATCCTATGGGGATCGGTGCTATTATCTTCCCCATTTTACAGATGAGGAAACTGAGGTAGACAGAGTTTAAGTGGCTTGTTCAGAGTCACACAAGTAGCAAGGGTCTGTGACTCTGGAGAAAAGATAGGAACTAGAAGAATCTCGGATGCCCTAAACTGTAAGCTTTAATAAATCCTACAGGATGGATGAGCCAAGGAAGGGAGGGCATAACCCCCTTCTCTGCCCTTACCCCCTTTACCTTTTCTTATTTATACTCCATATCCCATAATTGGAGTTTCAGACATACATACCCTTCTTCCTCTTGTTCCCTTTCCATGATCTGTGAATGAAAGGGATTCAGAAGCCCCTTGCTCCCATCTGAAGAACTAGGAAGGTAATTGGGAAATATTTAGGGAAATGATTAAAAATATAAATTTCCATGTCAGGATCCTTAACATTTTTCCTTTCTTTTACACCATGTCCCATAAATTACCTGGTCACACTATGTAGTATGAGTAGGACAGGGGAGAGAAGTTGAGTCACAGAAAGAAAAAAATTCTACTTGTGGACTGGGGTCTAGAAGCATAGATTTCCTACTTTAAATATTTTGAGCGACCTTTCCTTTATTCCCAAACTTTAATTCTGAATCCAACTGAAACAAGTTTGAGTTGCTCACCACAAGAATCCACTGGCCATGGTTTGGAGATGTCAACCTAGGCATTTGAATTTTGAGTTGCCTTCTGGGAAGAGGGGCAAAGGGGAATTTATGCAGGACATGGCCCTTTTGGAAAGCTGCACACAAATATCAGATAAAAGCCGAGAGGGCTATGGAGCTAATGGTTCAAGGAAAGCACTATTTGATGGACAATTCGGGAATTTTGCTCCCTAGGTGGATAATTAATATAGGGATACTACAGTCTCCTTTCTGTAGATCTAAGGAAGATAGGTTGAACAGCTAGGGGGTGCCATAGAGCAGAGAGCTCTGGGACTGGAGCCAGGAAGAGTCATATTCCTGAGTTCAAATCTGACCTCAGACACTTCCTAGCTGTGTGAGCCTGGGCAAGTCACCTCATCTTGTCTGCCTAGGTTTCCTCATCTGTAAAATGAGCTGGAGGAGGAAATGGCAAACCGCTCCAGTGTCTTTGCCCAGAAACCCCCAAGATGGGCGTCACAAGGAGTGGAACAGGACAGAAAAACAACCAAAGGGAGATAGCTTAAGAGAATATTTGGACTGCTTAAACTTCAATGTCAGCATTGTAGCTCCCCAAGTGTCACATCATGTCCAAAGTGTTACGTGGTAAAAGTGTCACATATTCTTATTTTTATTTATTTTTAATTTTTTATTAAAGCTTTTTACTTGCAAAACATATGCATGGGTATTTCTGTTCCAAATTTTTCCCTCCTTCCTCCCACCCCCTCCTCTAGATGGCAGGTAGTCCAATACATATTAAATATGTTAAAATATATGATAAATCCAATATATGTATACAAATTTATATAGTTATCTTGCTGCACAAGAACAATTGGATCTAGAAAATATTTCTTTTTTTTTCTTTTTGCTTAGGCAATTGGGGTTAAGTGACTTGCCCAGGGTCACGAAGCTAGGAAGTGTTAAGTGTCTGAGACCAGATTTGAACTCAGGTCTTCCTGACTTCAGGGCTGGTGCTCTATCCACTGAGCCACTTAGCTGCCCCCTAGAACAATTGGATCTAGAAAGAAAAAACAAACCTGAAAAGGAAAACAAAATGCAAGCAAAGAAAACAGAAAGTGTGTCACATATTTTTAAATAACACTTTCCTTCAGAAGAATATAATCTCCACAAACTATGGAGAATTTGTATTTTTCTATCCTTTGTAGCTAGTATGGTGTCTTGCACATAGTAATAGCTTGAGAAATGGTTGTTTTTTTTTTCCATTGAATTAACTGAAATGACTTGAACACGGAGCTCCTAACAAAGCATGGACCTGATCCTATCACATAGAAGCCTTCAGACTTGCCACTCTGACTTGTGGAAGTATTCCTAGCACCAACAGCCCTGGGCAAACATCTTGGGCTCCATGATTACTCTGAACTCTGGCACAGAATGAGGCTGGCAGTTGGATGGCAGCTGAGGCTGTTTCCTGTGCTCTGAAGATCTGCAGTAAAAGATGGGATTTTAGTTGAGATATAAAGGGAGTCAAGGAGGTCCGTAGCCAGAACAGAGGAGTGAGAACATTGCAGGTAAGGTAAACTCCTTGAGCTCAGACTATATTTTTGTCATTTTTCTTTTTATTTCCAGAGCTTAAACAACGCCTGGCACATAGTAGGCTTAATTAATATTTATTGACTTTTTGGAGTTACAAATACAATATACAATATACAAATACAAAATGAAACAACTCCTGTCCCTACAAAACTTATATTTACTGGAGGAGACAAGGAGATTCCTCAAAAGGTACCTGCTCTAATCCCCCCATTCTATAGATGAAAAAACTGAGTCCCAGGGAGGCTCGGTGATTTAGGACCAAAGATCTAGAGTTGAAAACTACCTAAAGACCACCTTGTCCAATTGGCTCATTTCACAAATGAGGAAACTAAGGCCCAGGAAGGTAGAGTAAGGAAAACCAGCCCCTATAAAGTATCAAAGAGTTTGTAACAATCAAGATGTCAAAGACGACAGAGGCATGTTGGAAATCCTTCAGAAGGGAAAGGAATTAAGCACTTATTAGGTGCCTGCTGTAGACCAGGCTTTATAAATATTATCTCATTTGAAGATAGTGACAAAGTACTAAGCAGAGAGAATTGGGGGAAGGAAGATTTTAGCATCTCTCCCCCTAAATCCTCCAATGACCTGTTTAATGAGATCCTGGGTGGCTGTATTTACTAATTGTTGAAATTTCTCCCTACCCTACCAACCATTTGAAGAAAAGAAAAGGGAATGGACTTCCAAAGGGGTCACTTGGTTTAATCTGGGAACAATTGACTGAACTCAAGAAGTAGAAATTTTCCTTTGAGATCTGTATCAAAGCCTGGCTGGAAAAATGATGTTTTTTTAATTTTAATCTCATGTAATAAATGCACTCTCATTCTTAAGGTCAATCTGCTTTCCTTTCAGTCATGTGAAAGCTGTTGATCGGAAATGGAGCAGAAATCAGTTCTGAAATATTGCACCCTAATGGTCTTTATATATTTTAGATAGTGCTTAGGAGAACCTCAGAAGGCCCTGGAAGGTTGATCATGGCCAAAAATACTGGCAGGAAGCCCAAGTGTGAGAGACTTGGACCCGGCAGCCCAATTTACGAGCTCCTCCTTGTGGCCCAGGCTTAAATTGTGTTTTGAGTTACCGTTCCAGACCCTGCCTCTGGGAATCAGATAAGCATAGATTATTACCCTCAACTATGTTTCCTTTTTCAGTGCCCACATCAAGATGCATCAGTCAAGAAAAATCACCTATATTATCACTAGTAAAACACTCTTAAAATTGGATGAACAGAGCAGGAGACACAAATGAGACAGGAAACAGAGGGGTTTAGAGTGTGGTTAAGGAGGAAGCTATGAAGGGAGGAAAAACTGGGAGAGTCTAAAAAGGCATTGAAGAAAAAGGATAGGATTCAGCTTCTAAGGGGAAACAGGGAGAATCTTAGGAGAAGAAGCATTAGAAAAGAAAAACATATTGTAGAGACAGAAGAGATTTACAAATAGGTAGCAAAGAGACAATAGGGAAGACTAGATAAAAGTTATAGGGAAGAAGAGAAGAATTTGCAGACATCAAAGTAAAACTGCAATAAGGGATGATAGAATGGACATTTGAGGAAGAGATGTATTATCTTCCTCAATAGAAAGTGATTTCCTGATTTTTTCCCCAGAGGGGAAGCCAAGATGGCAGAATAGGGGCAAGTACTCACCTGAATTCTCTCAACATTCTCCTCTAAACAACTTTAAAATAACATCTCAAATCAAGTTTTGAAGCAGTAGAACCAGAAAAGGTCAGGGTGAAACATTTTTCTAGCTTAAGAAAACTTAGGAGGTCAGCATGAGAAATTTGTAACACGGGGGTAGAGATCTGTCTAGAAAAAAAATAGAGAGACAGAAGAGATTTACAAATAGGTAGCAAAGAGACAATAGGGAAGACTAGACAAAGGTTATAGGGAGGAAGAGACAGATGGCACAGCTTGATTTGCATCTCAGAATTGATCTCAAGTCATAAAAGAATTCAAAAAGGATTTTAAAAATCAAGAGAGGCAAAGGAAAAATTGGGAAGAGAAATGACAGTGATGCAAAAAAAAATCATGAAAAAAGTCAATAACTTAGTAAAACAAGCACCAAAAATACTGAAGAAAATGCCACCTTAAAAAGAATAGGCCTTTTAACAAAAAGAGGACAAAATGGCTAAACAAGTTGTGTTGTATATGACAGTAATGTGCTATAAGAAATGACGAGAAGGATGCTCTCAGAAAAACCTGGAAAGACTTGCATGAGCTGATACAAAGTGACATGAGCAGAGCCAGGAGAACATTGTACACAGTAACAGTAATATTATGTGATGATCTACCATGAATAACTTGGCTGTTCTCAACAATACAATGATCCAAGACAGTTCTGAAGGACTTCTGATGTAAGGTGCTGTCTCCAGAGAAAGAATTGGTGGAGCTTAAAGACCGATTAAAGATACTTTTTCTTTACTTTCTTTATTTTTCTTGGGATTTTTGTCTGTGTTTTCTTTCACAGTATGATTTACATGAAAATGTGTTTTGCATGTTAACACATGTAGCCTATTGTCAAATTATTGCCCTTCTTACTGTGGAGGGAGAAGAGAAGGGAGAGAAAAATTTTGGAACTCAAAATTTGAAAAAAAAATGTTCAAAATTGTTTTTACCTGTAACTGTGTAAAGGATAAAATATTAAATTTTTAAAAACCAGAGAATTGACTAAATGAGGAAAAGATATAAAATTCCACTGAAGAAAACAATTCCTTAAAAAATAGAATTGGGCACATGGAAGCTAATGACTATGAGATGTCAAAAAACAATAAAACCAAGTCAAAAGATGAAAAATAGAAGAAAACGTGAAATATCAGAAAAACAACTGATTTGGAAAATAGGTTAAGGAGAGATAATTTAAGAATTATTGGACTATGTGAAAGCCATAATCAAAGAAAAAGGCTGGACATCTATTTTAAGAAATTATCAAGAAACACTGCTCCATTATCTTAGATCCAGAGAGTAAAATAGAACTTAAATGCATCCACTGATCATCTCCTGAAAGAGACCCCAAAATGAAAATTCCCAGGAATATTATAGCCAAATCCCAGAGTTCACAGGTCAAAGAAAAAATATTTCAAGCAGCCAAAAAAAAAAATTCAAATATCTTGGGGCAACAGCCAGGACCATACAAGATTTAGTGGTTTCCATATTAAAGGAATGGAAGGCTAGGAATATGATATTCTGTAAGGCAAAGGAGCTAGGATTACAACCAAGAGTCAGCTACCAGTAAAACAGTACAGTCTTTTAAAGAGAGAAATGAAAATTTAATGAAATAAAGATTTTCCTAGCATTCCTATGAAAATACCAGAACTAAATAGAAAAATCTGATATTCAAACCCAAGACTCAGGTGGAGCATATAAAGGTAAACACGAAAGAGTTATCATAAGGGTCTCAATAAACTTAACCATGTTGACATCCTGTATGGAAAGATGATTCACATAACTCCTAAGAAATGTATCATATTATTAGCATTCTTAGAAGGAGTTTACATAAACAGAAGGCATGGATGTGAATGTATCATGTTGGAATGATCTCAAGAAAAATGAAAGGGTGAGAAAAAGGGGTGCATTGGGAAGGGGAATAAAGAGGTAGAATGGGGCAAATTTTTCCACATAAAAGAGGTATACAGTCTGGAGAGCAATTTGGAACTATGCTCAAAAAGTTGTCAAACTGTGCCTACTTTGACCCAGCAATGTTTCTACTGGGCTTATATCCCAAAGAGATCTTAAAGGAGGGAAAGGGACCCACATGTGCAAAAATGTTTGTGGCAGCCCTTTTTGTAGTGGCTAGAAACTGGAAACTGAGTGGCTGGCCATCAATTGGAGAATGGCTGAATAAATTATGATATATGAATGTTATGGAATATTATTGCTCTGTCAGAAATGACCAGCAGGATGATTTCAGAGAGGTCTGCAGAGATTGACATGAACTGATGCTAAATGAAATGAGCAGAACCAGGAGATCATTATACACGGCAACAACAAGACTATATGATGATCAATTCTGAGGGACATGGTTCTCTTCAACAATGAAATATTTCAAACCAGTTCTAATTGTTCAGTGATGAAGAGAGCCATCTCTACCCAGAGAGACTGTGGGAACTGAGAGTGGACTACAACATAGCATTTTAACACTCTCTATTGATGTTTGCTTGCATTTTTTTTCCTTCTTAGTTTTTTTTTTCTTTCTCTTTCTAGATCTGATTTTTCTTGTGCTGCAAGATAACTGTATAGATATGTTTGTGTATATATATATATATAGGATTTATCATATATTTTAACTATTTGTTTTTTGCTTTTTGCTGAGGCAATTGGGGTTAAGTGATTTGCCCAAGGTCACACAGCTAGGGAATGTTAATTGTCTGAGACCAGATTTGAACTCAGGTCCTCCTGACTTCAGGACTGGTGCTCTATCCACTGCGCCACCTAGCTGCCCCTGGATTTATCATATATTTTAACATATTTAACATGTATTAGACTAGCTGCCATCTAGGGGAGGGGATGGGAGGAAGGAGGGAAAAATTTGGAAGAGAAAGTTTTGCAAAAGCCAATGTTGAAAAATTACTCATATATTCTGTAAATATAAAGCTTTAATTTTAAAAAAAAGGAAAAAAAGAGGTATGCAAGGAAGACCTTTTGTAGTGGAGGGAAGAATGGGAAGTGGTAGGTAATTCTTGAACCTCACTCTCATTGAAATTGGTTTAAAGATGGAAGAATATATATATATGCATACATTCAATTGTGTGTAGAAATGCAACAATAGTGAAATAGGAGGGGAAAGGGTTATGAGAAAGAGATGATACAAAAGCAAAACAGATTAAGGGAGGTAATATTTAGAAGCTAAAGAGACCTTTGAATTATGACAAGATAAAAGGAGAGAGAAGAAGAAACAGGACAAAATGGAATGGAAGAAATTACACAATTAGTAATTATAACTGTGAATGGGGTGAGCTCACCTGTTAAAACAGAAGCAGATAAAAGAATAAATTGAGGGCAGCTAGGTAGTGCAGGGGATAGAGTACCAGTCCTGAAGTCAGGAGGACTTGAGTTCAAAAATGACCTCAAACACATAAGATTTCCTGGTTGTGTGACCCTGGGCAAGTCACTCAACCCCAATTGCCTCAGGAAAAAAAATGAATTGAGACCAGGACCCAATATTATATTTTTACAAGATAAACACTTGAAACAGAAATATATACACAGAGGTAAAGAACTGACTCTGGTAAAAGAATTGAAATTTTGCTCTATCAGTCTCTAAACTGAATAGCTAGAGCTGAACCAAGCAGGCTTAGTGACAGGTTTTTAAAGATCAACTAGTGATTGAGTTAATCACTTTCAGAGTGAGGAATGCAACTTGTAAACCCAGAAGTTCTCCTGGACAAGAGACTTTACTTGTTGAGTAAAGATAGAGATTTTATACATAAATCATAAGTAGGGAGGGGAAAAGTGGATTAAAATACAATCATTCCCAGGGTTTGAGCAGTTTCCCACAAGCTCAAAAGTGGAAGACAATACAACAATTCTTTTGAATGTTTCAAATCTTGAGGGTTATGAATGACCACTCCCTACCCCAGGGCAGAGAACCAGGGTTCTGTGACCCAGATTTTCAGTAGTTCTTGATTCGCTTCACTTATTGCACACAGGTGTTGTACAGCACAAGAATGTAGCCACTGTCAGATTGATTGATAATTTTCAATTGGATTGTGAATTTCTGACTCCCAAGCCAGAAAAAGCAGCTCTGAGCAATCTAAATTATTAGTATATTCTTTATACATGTCACATAGGTTAATATGAAAATCATAATTTCCTTTCACAGATCAGAATTCAATAAACTTCAGCCGACCTAAGAAAAAAGGTAGGGGTAGCAATCACGACCTCAGACAAAGCTAACGCAAAAATAGATCTAATTACTAGGGATAATCAGGAAAACTACATTTTGCTAAAAGGTGCCTTCGATAATGAAGTAATGTAATAAATTTTTACATCCGAACTATTCTAGATGGGCAGGAACATAATTCCTCTCATTGTACAGAGAAGTAAACGGAGGCTGACATTGGAAAATGGTCCTGGGGTGACAGAGCTGGGGATTCAATTCAGGTCATTCATTATTTGATCCTTTCCTTCCTAGGTCCCCAGGCTCCTTAAATACTACTTAATAACATAATATATATAATAATTAATAAATAATACTATATATAATAATAGCATTTACAATCTCACAGACCCTAAAGGCCTTCTCCAGAGAAGCAGATTTAGGCTCAATAGAATGGGAGAGAGGAGGGAATGAGACATGATGTACATAGTGTCAAAAAGACCTGGGCTCAAGTATACCTGTGTATAACACATTCCTGATTGTTAACCACTTCTCTCAGAACACTATTTCCTCCTCAACCCAACTTCCTTTTAGCCCCTTTTTTCTCCCTCCCTTCCATGTAATGGAAACATGAATGAACTATGATTAAATCAACTTTACCACTGTCCCTGGATGGGGTGTGTCAACCTACTTTCCTTTGGCCTTACTCACCACCCCTGAAATCTCTAGGTCCAATTCCTCTGTGATCATTGTTTACTTTCCCATTAAAATGTGTTCTTCTTGAAGTAAAGGATGGCCTTTGCTTTTATACTTATACCCCAGTGATTGCCACATAGAAATCACTTAATACATGCTTTTTATGCTTTCATTGATGTTGGCTCTGTGATCAAGGAGCCATCACTTAATCTCTCAGAGAGACTCTTTTTCTCTATTGCAAAGCAAATAAATCAGCAAAAAGCTGATCTTTTGTGAGTCAGGAAGTGTCAATCAATCAAAGGTCAGCTTTTCACTGATCATAACCCTCTCAGGGCAGGACATGTACCCCAAGTCCCCTCCACCCTCTCATCCTTCTTGGGTCTCTCCAGTGACCCCAGCTTCAACCTCCAACACCTCACTGACACAATGCAAGGCTGATCCTCTCCAATATACCTTTCCTTACTCGGATTCCAGTTCCCATCCCCAACCATGCTGAT
>JAJPUD010013474.1:21636-33948 GCA_023553655.1 Myrmecobius fasciatus
GAGAGAGAGAGAGAGAGAGAGAGAGAGAGAGAGAGAGAGAGAGAGAGGAGAAGGAAAGGGAGAGGGAGAGGGAAGGAGGGAGGAAGAGAGAAAGGAGAAAGGGAGAGGGAGGAAGGAAAGGAGGGAGAGAGAAAGGGGGGAAGAAAAGATAAAACCATTGGCTTAACTTTGCAGCTTTTCTCTCTGATTAAGACTTCTGGATGGAGAAACAAAGAGTGTCCAGATGGGATATTGTGATGGGACATGATTACTGGAGCAGCTAGAGCTCATCTAACCTGAATGTGGGAGACACAGCCAGCTAATCTGTCCTAAATTCCATCCAGGGCCAGACTGTTGAGCCAGAGAAAGTTAAAACCTTCCTTCCATCCCATTCTTCAAGAGCCTTGGAAATGGATGCTCAGAGATTTTCCATGTCCTTCCAGGATGAGAGTAAGAGGTATCAAAGGGAGAGACAGTTGGTAATGCTTATCTCTCCTAACGGAAGGTGAGTTTGCAGCCTTTTGTGTTCATCACGGCTGCAATGAAGATGATGTTGCAATTGAAATGAACGCCATGATGGAAGGAAGAAAACTGAAGAGGTGACCCTCAAAGGGAAGATCCATGTCCAGATAACTGCAACAATTTCTATGTTCTAATATTGGTTTACCTCCCAGATTAGCCCTCAGGAAGCTCAGCATGAAACTTCATTGGAACCTCAGAGAAATTAGGGCTATCATGGCAGAGCAAATAGGCTTGGAGAGATCAGAGGGGATGTAAAAATGTAAAAAGTCAATGGCTCCATACTTCAGATAGAACACAAGTCAAAGTTAACTCAAGCTTTAATTGGATATTTACCTGGGTGACAAAAAAAAATACCCAACTCCTCCACCCCATGCCACATAATACGGGACTATAAGGCTAATATGGAGGAGGAAGAGTTAGAAAGTAGCAGCATGTTTAAACTTGCAATTAGGAAAGTCTGGGTTCAAATATTGCCTCTGATACTAGCTTTGTGACAATGGGAAAGCCTGTTCACCTCTCTGAACCTCAGCTTCCTCATCTATAAGATGGGAAATAATATTTGTAGGTTCTTCTGAAGTTCAAAGGAGATGTACCCTCACAAAAAAATTTGCATTATTGATTGAGGCCAGTTCCAATGAACTTGTAATGAAGAGAGCCATCTAGACCCAGAGAGAGAACTGTGGGAACTGAGTGGGGATCAACACAGCATTTTCACTCTTTTTGTTGTTGTTTACTTGCATTTTGTTTTCTTATTCATTTTCTTTCCTTTTTAATCTGATCTTTCTTGTGCAGCAAGATATGTCTATATATATTGGATTTAACATATATTTTAACATTTTTAATGTATATTGGATCTAGAGGAGGGGTGGGGGAAGGAGGGGAAAATCTGAAACACAAGGCTATGCGAGGGTCAATGTTGAAAAATTATCCATGCAGATATTTTGAAAATAAAAAACTTTAATAAAAAAAGAAATAGTTAAAAAAAAAAAGAATTTTGCATCATTGTATTTGCTTTATGAATTTCTCAACATCCTGAGGAGAAGTAAGAGCAGATTCTGAAAGCTCTCTGCTATGAAGGAACCATTTAGGAATCTTAGAAACCCTCTCTGCATCAGAGAACATTATTTTTTCTAAATGGCTGTAATTTACAGCCAATTTTTGGGATTTCATGGATAGGTTTGAGAAGACATTAAAATGCCAGATCCATGCAGGATCAGGAGAACTAATACCATGTCTGGAGCAGGGTCTCCCAGAGCCTATTGAATGCTTTAAGCTGCTGCAAATCCATGGAAACTACTGGGCCTTGAAGACCTCCTCCCTTTCATCTTTGCTTTGTACTTGAATAATATTTTGAGAATCCCACCATCCAACCCCATCATGGTATTTGGGAATTTCTCAGCCTAGAAGATGAGGGGAGAAGGTGTTAAAAAGATAAGAAAGACATGGTGATGGCTGCCTCAGTGGAGGACTAGGAGAGTAGATGTGTTTCATCATCATTATAATTTTATATATATACTAAACCTACATAAATCCATGTCATATGAATCAATGAGTACAGAAAAAAAGAGAAATTGAGAAAGAAACTACTCCTAGAGGAAGGGGCAGAAGTAAGATAAATGCAAAAATTCTACATTTTAATATTTTGACAATCACCTTAGGTCATCAACCAGGGAACTCAGGGCAGACAAAGGGTGAGTAACTTCTGCCAAAAAGTGAAAAGGCAAAGTCAACTTAGGAAGAGAAAGATTCAATCGCCATCTAGCGACTCACTCAGATATAAAATATTAACTTACTGAGCTGGATTTCAAGGAGCTGAGGTAGAGAGGAAGTGATGTCAAATTTATCAGTAAAAATTGTATTTGTATTACAAATATTTAATCGAGTGATTACATTTCAAGATATTTGACAGTTGCCTTCATGTATGTTCAAAAGACTTGGAACTAACCAGGTCAAACATCATTCAATGTTTGTAAGGAGGTGTGAATATTTTAAGGGAAAGTAGTTATCCATGATTCTAATGATAGCGGGAGTTTCTGGGTGAGGAAACTCTCTTTACCAAGATAGGTCAGCAATTTTTAGCCTCAGAGAGTTGACTAGATCTCTGAAGTTGTCAGTCGATCAATATTTTCACTATATACCAGGCACTGTGCTAAGCACTAGGGTTAAAAATAAAGGCAAAAGGGCAGCTAGGTGGAGAAGTGGATAGAGCACCAGCCCTGAAGTCAGGAGGACCTGAGTTCAAATCTGGTCTCAGACACTTAACATTCCCTAGCTGTGTGACCCTGGGCAAGTCACTTAACCTCAATTGCCTCAGCAAAAAGCAAAAAAATAAAATAAAATAAAAAAATAAAGGCAAAAGTAGAGCCTGCCCTCAAGGAGCTTACCATCTAACAGGGAAGACAATATTCCAAGGAACTACTAGGAACATAAGAACTATTTAGGTGGGATGGAGGTAATCACAGAAGGTAAGGTTTTAGTGGAGAGGCTTCCCACAAAAGGAGGGATTTGTCTTGAAGGAAGGCAATAGATCTATAGGGATGGAAGGAAAATTTCTCAAGAATGAGAGGTAACCAGATGAGAAGGCATTGAGACATCGGATCGAGAGGCAAATGCTGCTGAATTGTAAAGTGTTTATAAGGGAATAATAAAGAGACTGGGCTATAAAAAGTTTTAAATGCCAGACAGAGGACTTTGTATTTGATCCTGGAAGAAATAGGGAGCCACTGAAGTTCGTTGAATAGATCAGAGGGAAGGTTACATGGTCAGACCTACTCTTTAGAAAAATCACTTTAGCAACTGAATAGAAGATGAATTGGGAAACCCAGCTAGGAGGTTATTGCTGTAGTCTAGTGAGTAAAGTGGACAGAGTGCCAGGTTTGAAGTCAGGAAGACTGTGTGACCCTGGACAAGTCACTTAACCCTGTCTGCCTCAGTTTCCTCATCTGGAAAATAAGCCAGAGAAGGAAATGGCAAATTACTCCAGTACCTCTGCCAAGAGAGCCCCAAATGGGGTCAGAAAGTCAAATATGACTAAAAATGACTAAACAACAATAAAAACTGAGGCAGAATAGAACTGAGGCGGTAATGAGAATTGTTTAGATTGAGGAACTGGAAAATTAGAATATTTGAAGGAACATGAATGTGTATGTTGAAGTCTCCTCATATGAAAGTAGGAGTTAGGGATACAAGACTGAGGGGGGTAGCAATGTTGTTAGCAACAGCTATGTTAGCAACAATTGCTAAACAATAAGGAGCTACCTATTGCCCTAGATAAACATATTTTAACCAATGAATGTATTATCCATATAGGATGTTGACCATGAAACCACAGGAAGGGACTTTCCCTTAGCGGGTGCCTGTGCAGTAACAGCAAAAACTGTGCTTTGGATGAACTTATGATGCAGATGGATTCATCATAATACCACTACCCTAAATTAATACTCCTCCAAGTGGGTTTTTCTACATGAATTATGGGTAACTGTGTAGCTCTTGTTTGCTCTGGTTACCAGGCAATCGTGGTCTGGACCAGACCCAGGATATTTGTTAGCATTTTCTGCTCTTTATAAACCCTATCCTTCACCCTAATGCAGCACCTATTTCCCTTAAGAAGTAGGGCCCGGGGCAGCTAGGTGGTGCAGTGGATAGAGCACCAGCCCTGAAGTCAGGAGGACCTGAGTTCAAATCTGGTCTCAGATACTTAACATTCCCTAGCTGTGTGATCCTGGGCAAGTCATTTAACCCCAATTGCCTCAGCAAAAATTAAAAAAAGAAGTAGGACCAACTGGATGCGTCATTTCAAATAAATGCCTGTGCTTGGGTTGGAGACTGAGCCTGAATGCTTTCAAAGATGTCACTGCAATACGTGTGTTCAGACTCAGAAAGTCTCCAACCCAAGCACAGGCATTTATTTGGATGCCGATACCTCAACAAGACTGAAAAGTCATTCTAGCCAAGGTTCTGATCAATGACAGGTCACACATTCAGAAAAAAGCCAGGAAGGGCTTCTCCCCAGGAAGGTTCTCCCCACCCCAATCCCTCTTGGGTACATGAGAGGTTCTGCTTTCCAAAAACCCTCAAGATTCACTGCAAGTAGCCACGGCAGTGCCGACTTCTGTAAGAAAGAGACAACTCCGATTGTGGATGACCAAGTGATGAACTCACAGTCAAAAAGCATTTATTAAGCATCTACTATGTGCCAGGATCCATTCCAAGCATTTGGAAATACAAAGAAAAGCAAAGTGTCAAGGAGCTCCTGGTCTAATGGAGGTGACCACGTGTCAAGGATAAGATAAATTGGGACTAATCAATGGCTCTAGAATTAAGAGACCTCTAGGAAAGGCTTCCTGGAGGAGGGGGTATCTTTGCTGATACTTGAAGGAAGCTATAAGGCAGAGATGTGGAGAGACAGAATTCCAGCTATAGGAAGGGGTGCCACATAATGAAAATGCCTGGAGTGAGGAGATGAATGTTTTGTGCAAGGGACAGCGGGGAGGGCATTGTCACTGGATCTGAGAGTATATGATATTTTAATATTTTGACAATCACCCTAGGTCATCAACCAGGGAGTCATGAGGGCAGACAAGGACTAAGTAACTCCTGCCAAATAAGTAAAAAGGCAAAGTCAACTAAGGAAGAGAAAGATTCAGTCATCATCTAGTGACTCACCCTTCCCCATCCCCATACACACACACATATACAAACACACACAATATGATCTTCTCAAAGGCTTGGCTGAAATCACTCTTTCCTGGTTTGACCTTCAAATCTTCCACACTTCTAAGCTTGGTTCTGCTTTCTTTATACTTATGAGAGGGGAAAGGGAAGATGTAGTAAGGCTGGAAATGTAGGTGGGGCCAAGCTGTAAAAAATTTTGAATGCCAAAGGGACTATTTAATATTTTATTCTAGAGATCATAAGGAGCCACTGGAGTTTATTGAGTGGAGAAATGGCTTCTAGGATGATCACTTTGATAGCTGACTGGAGAATGGATTGATCAAGGAAGAGTTTTGAGGCAAGCAGAGTTACCCCAGGTATGGCAAGAGTCCAAATGATGAGGGTGGCAGGGACTGGGTAGAGAAGGAACCATTTCACAGCTTCTAGTTGCTAGATGTCTTTTTCTCCCTTATGGCGTTCTCAAACACTTCTCCTTAGTCACAGTATATCTTTCTGTTGAGGTCTTTGTACACAGAGTTCTGAATCTGCCTTTTTGTCTAGTTTGTCCTTGGCTCCTCTTAGAGATGCTGCCAAAAATCAATGCCATTCTGGGGTGTAGTGGGAAGAGTATTGAGAAATCCAAATCCTCCAACTTTTTAAAATTCTCCTTTTCCTTCTACCCTAACCCATCTCCCCCCCACACACACACACACACAATGATTCCCTCTCAAGGCTTGGCTGAAATCACTCTTTCCTGGTTTGACCCTGGAATATTCCACACAAACTTCTAAGCTTGGGTCTGCTTTCCCTAGGATTCACTTTATACTTGTGAGAGAACATTCCAGACTTTTGAGAGGAATATTTTGTACCAACTGTGCTTTGGAACTCTAGTAGCTATTTAAATCTGGATGAATAATTGATATCAATTGATAATCACTGGGGAAAGCATACTAATGGGGGCTCATGAAGTGTAAATCCACATCAAACCCCTCAAGGAATATATAATCTCCACAGATCATGAATAAATCCTTCCAATCAATTCAACATGAGGTTCCTAAAGCTATAATCTAACAATAACAATAATTAGCATTTATAGAGTGCTCTCAAGTTTGCAAAGTCTTTCACAATTATTATCTGATCCAGACTACAGTAAGTACTTAATAAATGTTTATTGATTGATTGATTTTATTTCCAACACACTTACCTGTATAATGTCATTTAATTTCATCTAATGGCTGGACACATTCTATTTCCTAACTTAACCAAATTAAGAGTTAATTAAATGCTCTTTGAATAATTAACTGATTCAGGAAATGTGTTCTTGGTTGAAAAAACATCTGAGGGGCAACTAGGTGTCCCAATGGATATAGAACCAGCTCAACAGTCAGGAGGACTTGAGTTCAAATCCAACCTCAAACACTTACTGGCCTCATGACCCAGAACAAGTCATTTAACCCTGATTGCTTCACACAGACCCTACCCTACCCCCAAAAAAATCTGAGTATAACACCTTATTATTTCATCTGGAGTGGGAGGTGATTGATTCAAATTATCCCCTCCCCAGTGCTTAGCTGTATCTTTAGCACATAGTAAATACTTAATACTTGTTGACTCACCCTTACACATACATATCAAACAAAGAAATAGTTTCCATGTTGTGTTTAGAGTTAGTATTTTTAGAAGTTTTATTATATAAACATTAAATTTTAAAAAGTGGTCTCCTGCTTTGATGTAGTTATACTTTCAGAGAGGAAGAAAGAAACAGGGACACAGAGAACCACAAATAGAGAGAACTACATATCAGACATTATCTGGTAGCTTTTATCCATTCTTTTTTTTTCCTTTTTTTTTTTTTTTTTTTTTTTTTTTGCTGAGGCAATTGGTGTTAAGTGACTTGCCCAGGGTCACACAGGTAGGACGTGTTAAGTGTCTGAGACCAGATTTGAACTCAGGATCTCCTGACTTCAGGCTGGCACTTTATCCACTGCACTACCTAGCTGCCCCACTTTTATCCATTCTTAAAAATAATCTAAATGTGAAGAAATTAAAACTATTTCTAGTCATATGAAAAGGTGCTCCAAATTACTATTAATCAGAGAAATGCAAATTAAGACAACTCTGAGATACCACTACACACCTGTCAGATTGGCTAAGATGACAGGAAAAGATAATGATTAATGTTGGAGGGGATGTGGGAAAACTGGGACACTGATACATTGTTGGTCAAACAGTGAATGGATCCAACCATTCTGGAGAGCAATCTGGAACTATCCTCAAAAAGTTATCGAACTGTACATACCCTTTGACCCAGCAGTGTTTCTATTGGGCCTATATCCCAAAGAGATCTTAGAGGAAGGAAAGGGCCCCACATGTGCAAGAATGTTTGTGGCAGCCCTTTTTGTAGTGGCTAGAAACTGGAAACTGAAGGGATGCCCATCAATTAGAGAATGGCTGAATAAATTATGGTATATGAATGTTATGGAATATTATTGTTCTGTGAGAAACGACCAGCAGGATGATTTCAGAGAGGCCTGGAGAGACTTGCATGAACTGATGCTGAGTGAAATGAGCAGAACCAGGAGATCATTGTACACGGCAACAAGACTATACGATGATAGACATGATTCTCTTCAACAATGAGATGTTTCAAACCAGTTCCAGCTGTTCAGTGATGAACAAAGCCATATACACCCAGAGGCCTGTGGGAACTGAGTGTGGACCACAACATAGCATTTTCACGCTTATTTTCATGCTTATTTCTAGTTTAGCATTAACACATAAAATGGTGCAGATATGAATAGAATTGGTCATTTTCAAGAAAGAAGCCGAAACACCTTATTATAGAATTTTTTTAAAAGGTGCAACATTTAATCTCTAAGACAATGATTTTTAAAAAAAATATTTCTCTATTAATAAGCATTTATTTTCTCTGCTTCCTACCTCCTCACCCTATTAGGGGGAAAAAACAATGAAACTCTCATAACAAATATGCATGCCATCAGTTGGGAATGGCTGAATAAGCTGTGGTATATGAAAGTAATGGAACACTATTGTGGGATAAGAAATGATGAACACAGGGCAGCTGGGTGGTGCAGTGGATAGAGCACCAGCCCTGAAGTCAGGAGGACTTGAGTTCAAATCTAACCTCAGAAACTTAACATTTCCTAGCTGTGTGATCCTGGGCAAGTCATTTAACCCCAATTGCCTCAGCAAAAATAAATAAATAAATAAATAGATTTCAGAAAAACCTGGACTTAAACAAACTGATGTAAAGTAAAATGAGCAGAAACACAAAAAAATTGTATACAGTATCAGCAACATTGTGTGATGATCAATTATGAATGACTTAACTCTTCTCAGCAACACAATGATCCCAAGATAAATACAAAGGAAAATGCCATCCCCATCCAGAAAAAGAACTGTTGGACTCTGAATGAAGATTGAAGCTTCTTTTTTCCACTTAATTTTTTTCATGTTTTTTTTTCTTTTTGATCTGTTTTATCTTTCACAACTGTGATTAATATGGAAATGTTTTACATGATAGCACATGGATAATCTATATCAAATTGCCTACCATTGTAGGAAAAAGAGAGGGAAAAGAAGGAAAAGAAGGAGAAAAATTTAGAACTCAAAATTCTGTAAAAATAAAACCTAAAAATTGTCTTGACATAATTGGGGGGAAAAGCTAAAATACTATTTAAAAAACAAACTATGCATTATTGTGCCTGTTTTCCCAGTTCCTCTTAACATTTGTAATCTTCTGTTCTTGTCAACTGTGACAATCATATAAGTTTCAAGTGGAACCTCAGACTTCCTTTAATTGGCATCAAATTATTAGTGATTTGGAGCATTTTTTCACATAGCTATTAATTGCTTGAATTTCTTCCTCTGCAAACTGAATGTTCATATATTTTGCATACTGATCTATTAATGAATGGCTTTTTGTTATAAATTTGAATGTCCTTTATGCATCAAAGAAACTTTCTGCAAAGATTTGTTTAGTTACCTCTTCCCTTCCTAGTTTTAACTGCACTAATTCTGTTCATGCAAAATCTTTTTCATTTTATGCAATCAGATTTGTCCATTTTATCTTCTATGATCCTCACTATCCTTTGTTTAGTCATAACTCTTTCCCTATTCTTAAATACAAAATACAATTGTACAAAATGATGTGATTAAGCATGGGATTCACAATGGGCGTTCTCTTTAGCAAAAGATTGGTTTATTTAGAAGAGGAGGTTACAGGCAAAATGAAAAGACAATAGACAGAAGGAAAAGTAAATATGAAATAGAGATGGGAGAGCATATAGTTAACAAGGAAAAGGGTTTTAGCAATTAATAGAAAAAAATAGTGGAGCTCACCATTAACCTCATGAGGTTGGAGTACACCCTTAGCTGACAGGCCAAATCTATATTAAACTAAGAGTTAGCTATAAGGAGAAAAACATCATGAAACATGGGGGAGGAGGGAGAAGAGAAACACCACAAGGCTGAGTACCATAACCTCAAAAGGGATTTAGCAAAGATGGTGTGGGCCACAGAATTTATAGGGTAAATTTACTAAACATAGCTACCCACAACCTCCCCAGAGGGTGGGACTATAAGATTTAACTGATCCCTATTAGTGCCCTTCCCTACTTGCCTCAGGGAGTAATTTTAACCGTACTTCAGGCTCTTTCTGCTAACCCCACTTAGGGACCCAGGACTTCATCATCATGACTTTGGGAATTTATTTTGGTGTATGTATGGAGACCTGGAGATGCTGGTCTTTACCTAATATAAGCACCAAATTCCTTCCCAATTTTTCTAGCAATTTTTGATAGAAAAATCCTTATCTTAATGTTGATGTCGCTGGTACATTTCTGCGTGTTATATATCTAATCTATTCCACTAATCAACTTCTCTATCTCAACTAGAACCAAATCATTTTGATGATTACTGCTTTCTTCTATGGTTTGAGATTCGGTACTACTGGGTCCCCTTCCTTCTCACTTTTAAAAAAAATTTCCCTTAAGACTTTTCTGCTCTTCCATGTGAATTTCATTACTGCTTTTTCTAGTTCCATAATGTAATCCTTTGCAGATTGATATAGTGCTGAATAAGTAAACTGAGGTAGTACTGTCATTTTTTATCATATTGCCCCTGGACTTCAATGACCCACAACTCTACCTCACTTAAATCCAATTCAGGAACAAGCCATGATGTCATTCTTTATGTCATTGGTCTTCTTCTAGAATGAAGTACAAACTACAACAGAATCACCAACTCACAGAATTTTATAGTTGGAGAGAACCTCGATGACTGTTTAGGTGGGTGTCCCATAAAGATCTGATGGAGGACCTCTCTTATTCTCCCCTTACACTATTTCAGTTGGTTTTCTCCCCAGTTCCCATGGTTATTTACCATCTCTATGCCAATGATCTATTTAGCTTCCCTAGATCTCAGTCTCTCACTTCTACTTCCTTTAAGACATCTTGAATTGGATGTCTCAAATACATCTTAATCTCAGTGTCAAACATTGCATTTGTTATCTTTCCCTCTAGTTTTCCCCATCCCAAACCTTATTAGTGACAAAGAAATCTCCATTCTCCTAGTCACCTAATATGGTTTTCACCTAGACTTCTTTTTCTCTCCTACCACCATGCCCCTTTATCCAATCTGTCACCAAAGCCTATTGATCTGACCTTTGTACACTCTTCCAGCACACACTCCCTTCTCTCCAGAGACATCATCATCAATCTGGTTCGGGTCCTTCATGCAGGGACTATTGTTAACAACTGTTGGCAAACCTACCTCCCTCAAATCTCCCCACTCAGGTCCATCCTATACTCAAAGTGATTTTCCTAAAGCACAACTTAGCCCCTCTTCAACAGACTCCAGTGACCCCCTATCACTTCCAAGATTAAATGCAAAAAAAAAAGTGATCAGCTTGTATTTAAAGTTATAAGCTCCTTCCCTGTCTTATATCTTGCTATGTTCTCTTTCAAGTAATCAATACTGGCCCCTTGGCCATTCCACAGACAAGACACAGGACTATCTCTCATCTCTAGGCTTTGTCACCAGCTCCTACATGCCTGAAATGTTCTAGCTCATCTCTGCCTCTTGGTTTCTCAGGGCTCCTTCAGATCTCAGCTAAAATCTCACCTTCTACAGAAAACCTTCCTCTATATCCTTAATTCTGGTGCCTTTCCTTTCTTAATTATCTCCAATTTGTTCTACATAGTTTTGTCCATAGTTGTTTGCTTCTTCTCTCTCTCATTTAGACTGTGAACTTCTTCATACCCTTTGTATGTGCTTTGCCACACCCACAGCACTTGGCACAGTGGGTATTTAATGTTTATTCATTGACTGACATTTGTGGGCTCTGCCAACAAAGGAATTTGCTTTGATCAACTCTGCATATTTGTCAAGTTTTATTTTTTCCATTTTTTTGTTCAGTGGGACAGAGGGATGAGTGGAAGAGAAAATAAATGTTTTAAACAATTATACTGATGAAAGAAAGTAATAGTGAGATTAAAAACAAAGATGACCATAATATAAATATTACTATTTCCAAATAAATAAATATTAATAAACAAAGGAAGTGAGTACTGTAGGCTACCACCTCTTGGTGACTTTCTTCAAAATACTATACTTTATTCTCATTTTCTTTTCTGTATTCTATTGTACATTACCACCTCTTGGTGACTTTCTTTAAAATACTGTACTTTTTTCTCATCTTCATTTCTATATTTTATTGTACATTACCACCTCTTGATGACTCTTTAAAATACGGTACTTTTTTCTCATTTTCTTTTCTATTATACATTACTACCTCTTGGTGGCTCTCTTTAAAATACTGTACTTTTGGGGCAGCTAGGTGGCACAGTGGTTAGAGTACCAACCCTGAAGTCAGGAGGATCTGAGTTCAAATCTTGTCTCAGACACTTCCTAGCTGTGTGACCCTGGTCAAGTCACTTAACCCCAATTGCCTCAGCAAAAAAGCAAAAAAAAAATTTTTTTAAATACTGTACTTTTTTCTCATTTTCATTTCTATAGTCTATTGTACATTACCACCTCTTGGTGACTTTAAAATACTGTACTTTTTTCTCATTTTTTCTATATTCTCTTGTACATTACCACCTCTTGGTGATTCTCTTTAAAATACTGTGCTTTTTT
>JAJPUD010013474.1:33958-44220 GCA_023553655.1 Myrmecobius fasciatus
TATTCTATTGTACATTACCAGCTCTTGGTGACTCTTTAAAATACTGTGTTTTTTTTTTTTTCTCATTTTCTTTTCTGTGTTCTATTGTATATCTTTGAATTCCTGCAGCTGTTGAAATAAAATGTTGAAATAACTGGAAAAGTAAGACGGGGCCAAGTTTTGAAGGACTTTGAATACCAGGCATCCTGGAGGTAAAACAGGGAGCCACGGAAGCTGACTGAGGAGGGGGTGACCCGGTCAGACCTTCCTTTACCTGGGAGGATCAGCCGGGCAGCCGATCAGCAGAGGGGGTGGTCGGAAGGGGACGGGGTCCGGAGGCCATCGTGTAAGGGAGAGGAGATGGACAGGTCACTGCCCAGTGCAGGGCAGGGAGGCGGAATAGAAAAACCGGAGCTCCTCTCCAAGGGATGCTTCCCTACAACAATCTCCCCTTGCCCTTCTCCCATTCTTTCTTCTCCAGGAAATATGGGACCAATGGGCGGGGAAGGGGCGGGAGGACCTTCCAACTCTCCATCCGCGATCCCGAACCTGGGAGGAGGCCCTACTTAGCATCCCGTGGCGTCACGAGAGCGCTTGGACCAATGGGAGAGGCTCCCCTGCCAGTCCCGCTCCTCTTCCCCTAACGTCATACGCTCGCGCCCGGAATTCGAGCGTGAAAGCGGGAGCAAAGCCACCATGGACCCCTCGAGCCTAGCGCAGGAGGTGGGGCGCTGGGCGGCCCAAGAGATGGGCTGTCCGGCAGCCCTGCTGCCCTCCGACCCTGCGCTGCGCAGGTGAGAGCCGCCCCTCCCCCGGTAGCAGAGGTGCCCCCACCCAGTGTCGATCCGACCACCCCTACCCCCGCAGAGTGGACTCGCCCCCAGCATCTCTTCCTCTCAGTGCGGACCCCCCCCCTGCAGCATGGGGATCCCCCCACAGCACCCCCTCCCAGCAGCCCAGCCCCGCCTTCAGCATCCCGGACCCTCCACACCCCCACCCCCGAGTCTTCTTGTGAATCAGTGGGGTACAACCCCCAACTTGAGCAGTGGCTGTCCCAACTTTGCTTTGATGGGGAGGCCGCTCCTCCTTGGCCAAACCCCGATGGCCCGGGTCTCTGCAGCCCCCACCCCCCCGATCCCTGCAGCGACTCTAAGCCTTCCTCCGCCTGACCCCCTCCCCCGCAGGTACTGTGGGACAGCCTCCGTGTTTCCCCCCATCCTTCCCCTCTCCAGCGAAATATCCCCACTTGCAGCGATTCACATAATCCCCCTGCCTCCGTGTCGGCTTCGCACGAGTTAATAAGGCGGACACGGTGTCTCCCCGGTAGAAGAGAAGCTTCTCTAGGACCAGAACCATTTGCTTTTATCGATCTCCTGAAGCCTAATAATGTGGCTGTCAGGGAGCAGCCCCAGAATAAATGCCTTGTTAATTGTTTGAAATGAAACAATATATTTAAACTGCTTTGTCCCCCTTAGTGCCGCCTAAATTCAATAAAAGGAAGCATCTTCTATATTCATTTTTGTGTTAGGCAGAGAGAAAGAAAATAATGCTGGCCTTCAATCAATTTTGGTGAATTGAATTCTATTGCCGGTGGGGGAGGAGAAAATACCAGGAATGGATTAGCCCTTGACCATTCTGGAATCGCTCCAGCTTTTCAGTGTCCTTAAAATGAAGTTTAATAATAATATTCCATTTGTGGTCTGACCAGAGCAGAGCGGGACCCATCGCTTCTCTTGTATAAGGCATTATTTCTCTTTCTTGATAGAGCCTAAGATTGAATTTTTTATTATTTTGCTATTAAGTTATTGCTTCTTGACCTTGCAAGACATAAAACCCGCAGCTCTGTTTCCAATAAATCACTTTCTAGCCAATTCATCACATCTTGTTAACCATGCAGTTAAGTTTTTGGACCCAAGAGACTGGTCCAAATTTTACTTCTAACTTTAATTTTTTTTTTTTAACTTCTTATTTTACTTCTAGCTCTGTAACTGTGTAAGCAGAGACTAGTAATAGGATCACAGGAACAGAGCTGTTAGGGACCTTAGATGCTATCTAATCTAACCTCCCCATATTTTGCAAACCTCTTTGAACTGGGCAGGATGTTTGGATCGTGATTTTGCCATCCATCATGTTGGTTGTCCCTGCTAACTTTGTGTCATCTGCAGATTGGATAAGCAGGCCATTTATTTATCTAAGGATCCCTGAACCAGTCCCCAGGAAACCCCCTTCCAAGTTCATTGAAATGGGCCTTAAAAGTCAACTAGTCAGCCCCTTCATCTTACAGATAAAGAATGAGTAAGATTGAACCATTAGTAATTATTCTTTAGGTCTAGTCATTTTATCATTTTGAAATCCACCAAAATGTAGCATTGTCCAGCTCCCATATATCAAGCTTGTTTACAAGAACAGCATGAGAGGTTTTGTGCAGTGCTTTGCTGAAATCTAGATAAAATATCTTCACAACTCTCTCTTGATCATAGCAACCTTGTCAGAAAAGTAAACTGTCATTCCCCTGTCTATTCTGCATTTTGATTTTCTGTAAACCCTGCTTCCTTCCCATTCTCACTGATAACAAGCCTTCCCTGTAATGACATATTCTGAAATTTTCAAGCTCTGTTTTTGTCCCTTTTGTGAAAATAGAGTTGTTTTCCCTTTTCCAGCCCAATAGCACCTTTCCTATCCTCCACAGCCAGATGAGTGATTTCAACTCAGCTGTCCCATTTGCCAATTCTTTTTGAGCCTAGTATCTTCAATCCAGGCTTTCTCACTGGCCTTTTGCCTGTCTCAAGACTTAGTTCTTTAATTACTAGTCTCTTTTGTTCTGCCCTTTCCAGGACAAAGATCATTCTCTTTGGACTTCCCTCTGCCACCTCCCACCCCCCACCCCCCAAAAAAAGCAGAAAAAAAAGTAACAAATTAAGACAGATAATTCTGCCTTCTCTCCTTTGCCCATATTTATCATTCTGTTCCTCCAAGCGGTGGACCCTGTCCTTTCTTTGAGCTTCCTTTCTCCAGTGTTTTAAACAAAAAGAAAAGAAAACCAAATATTGTCATCTTAGCTTTCTTCACTAAGTGTACTTCCCCAGTAGAATTTTAGGCAAAATAACCCCAAAGCCTGTATAATTCTGTAATCTTTTCTCCCCAAATTTAGAGTGCCTGTTAGATTTTGTGATGGAGGAGAGCAAGGTTGGGCAGAGGCTAAAACAGAGCAATCATTTGTCCCCCAAGCTTCCCATCATTCCCTCTCTGACAAGTTCAGTTAATTAGATCCAGAATTAGCAGATCCCTTTGTAGCTTCCTCCACTTTTTTGAAGAATAAATTTGTCATTAAAGCAAACCTTTCCCTGGTAACTATGTTAGGGCTCTGGGCAGTCAGTATACATTAAGCACCTCCTGTAGGTCAGGCCCTGTGCCAAGGGCTGGATGCCCTATCATAGGCCCACACCCCAGATGCTGTCTACTCTCCCCTCTGGATCCCACCTGTCCTCCCATAAGCAGATTGCATTATACAATGCTATCTCCTACCTAGCCCAAGTGCCGTTTCTCATCTCTTCCTATGATAAACCATATCAATTGCCACTCCATCTTGTCTCACTTTGGGGATGGATCACCAGCCGTGGAGTCTGGATGACCTCAGATACTAGCCCTGTGACCTGGGCAAGTCACTTTACCCTGATTGCCTCAACAACAGCAAAATCAGCTTCGCCTCCTCAATTTAGGATCTCAGCTTGAGCTTGTCACTTGCACCTTTCCAGCTCCCTTAGCCCCTGCCATCTGCCCCTCGGTTTCCCCAGATCCTGTTCTCCTTTGGTCTCATGAGGTTTTTTTTCAACCCCCCTTCCTTAGAATGTGCATGGGCCCCATGGCTGATGTCTGGACCTTTCTGATACAGAAAATCCATAGCCAGAGGTGAGAGACACTCTGTGGGGGAAGGGTAGCTTTGGGAGGGTCCCCTTTTGGGGAGAGAAAATCCTCATGCTAAGCTGGTCTTTCACATTCTTTGCTCCACTCCAGGACCGTGAAGAAGATTCGTGGGAACCTCTTGTGGTATCTTCCCATCTGACCCTCCTTGCCCTGGATTTCCCACCCCTTTTGTCCTGGCAACCCTGTCTGGAACACCTGGGGAGGGAAAAGGGCTTTGAATGAAAAGGGGGGGAGGGGGAGAGACAGCCTCTGCATTGGAATAGGGAAGGCTGCTGGGCCCCAAATGGTGGGCCTCCCCCCTAATGAACTTCATTCCCCCTTCATTTCCGGGGTTTGCCAGTTAGGGTGCCTCCCCCTTCAGGCTGGCCAGAGGCTTTGTCTCTTCTTGCCCAGGACCCCTTTCCTTTCCTGTGATCCTTTGTCTCCTCCCTTGGCTTGGTGTCCCCTGTTTTCTGCCCCCTCCAGCACATCCCTGTTCAACTTCTTAACCCCCGGTTCCTTGCAGGTACAGCCACCAGGAAAGCCCAGAGGTGAGAGGGCAGGGGTCCTGTCTGCTGGGTGCCTGGACCCTGGGTTGGATGCCACCCCTAGTGGGGAGGAGGGAACCCAGGCCTCTGCCTTCTCCCTTTTCTGCAGGGACCAGTTCAGTTCAGCAAGCATTAAGTACCTACTAGGTGCCAGGCACTAGTCACAGGACAACAAAATAGTCCTGCCCACCAAATGGACACATGTGAATGAAGACAGCATGTACAGAGCCATAGAGGCCTCTGGAGGGGGAGGGAGGGGAGCATTGCCCTTCCATCCCTGGACAAACCAGAGTGGGGACTCAGCAGGGGGTGGGGATGGGGGGGGCAGGGGGGCAGCATCTGATTGTTCTTGCTCAGTAGGCTGGCCGAAGGCGAGAGCTGGAGGCAGCTCTGATGAGAGTACAGGCCGAGATCAGAGAAATGGACCTGAGCCTGGAACTGGCCGAGCGGGAGGCTGTGGCCCAGGGTGAGGGACGACATGGGGACTAGAGAAAGTCTGGGACTGGGAGAGGGTCTGCTGGCTTCCTAACTGCCTTGGGGCCCTGCTTCTCCTGCAGACATGGCCCAGGAGCTCACTCTGAAGCAGATCCGGGACGCCCAGGGCAAGGCTTTGCTCCTCCGGGCACAAGCCGCAGCTGCCCGACGGCAGCAGCGAGGCCTCCGGGACCGCACTCAGAGGCTGCAAGGCCAGCACAGCCACCTGCAGGACATGGCAAGGTGTCCCCTCCCTGCCCTGCCCTGCCCCCAGCCCAGGGTTCTGCAGCCCAAATCACCCCCAGTCCCACAGAACAAAAGCAATGACAGAAACCTTCTCCCCCCCAGGAAGGCTAAAGCAGTTGTGGCCTTTCAGCCTCCAACCCCCATGCTCTTGGGCCTGGAGCCAGATGTCCTGGTGAGTGCCTCAGAGTTGGGGTGGGAGGGCAGCCCCGGGGACAATGGCCTGGGCCCCTTCCTCTTACTCTTGCTCGCTCTCTTTCTAGCAAGAGGTCATGAGGGTCTGTACCCTGCGTACCCAGTTCCTCCAGGCCCTGCTGACCCCTCATTCTGATCCAAGAACTTTGTGAGTTGCCCCTGCCTTCCCTCTCCCAGTCCCTGGAGATGGCTTGTGTGTTGCCGCATCTCCCTTCCTCTGAACACCATCTTCCTTTAGGACCACCCAGGATGACTTGTTTGCCACGACCCACAGGCAGTGGTTCAGTGAAATGGAGGTGAGTGGGACCCTTGGGGGGTCCGGGGGATGTTCCTAGCCCAAGGGGGAGCCCAGTCTTTCTTCTGGCTCTGCCTCCTGGTCACTCGCTCCCCCCACCAGGTCCTGATGGCTTCCCACCCTCCCGAGCACATCCTGGGGGCACTGGAGCACCTGGCTTCCAAGCAGACCACCGAGCTGCAGCTGCTGACTGATGAGTGGGACGGGGAGGCACAGAGGTAGGAGCCCCCCTGGCAGGAGGAGGAGGGCTGAGGTTTCCTTCCTGGCCCCTGATTCTTCTTTGTCCTCGACAGGCTACAGCTGGCAGAAGCGTCAGAGTCCTCGGTCCTGCCTTCCCTGACCCACCTCATTCAGGTAATGAGGGGACCCAGCTGGGGGGTCTAGGTGACGGGCACTTTGTGTCCCCCTCCTTGCAAGGAAGGCTCTTGAGCCATCAGGGCCCTGGAGTTCCTGCCACTTCCCTAACCGCAGGGTTTTCTTGCCTCCTCCCCACCACAGGAGGGCTGGCAGGCGGTAGGGCTGCTGATTTCGAAGCGGGGCCCTCTGCTGCGGCAAAGTCAAGCCCTGGCTGCGAGACTCCAGGACCTAATGCAGGAAATGGCGCAGAGGGCACCGGGGCCCCAGGAGGCTTGGTAAGATGAGCAGTGCCCGGGCACGTCTGAATGCCTGGTGCTTGTCCCCAGTCTGTCACTGACCTGTGCACTCCCTCCTGCAGCCAAGCCTTGACCCTGGGGCTGCAGGTGGCTGCCCTGCGCGCCACCCGTGACTCTCTGAAAGCTCAGAGCCAGAGCCTGAAGGAGAAGGCCGAGCGGAGGCAGCAGGGGCTCTGGGAGCTCCAGGCCAAACGGCAGCGCATCCTGAGCTGGCGGCAGCGAGTGGTGAGCGAGCGTCACCCGGCTGGGGGGGGGGGGGCGGCCGCCCCGACTCCGTCCTGAGTCTGCGTGTGTCCCCAGGAGGAGACCCAGGAGCGGATCCGGGTGCTGATCAAGGGGAATTCTGTCAGCAAGAGTCACCTTCAGAAGAGCCCAGGAGAGGTGAGAGCAGGCTCCGGCTAGGGGCTCCCCTGGACTTGGGGGTCCTATGGAGGCAGGGGATGAGGGGCTAGTCCCCGGGCTTGGGAATCTGCAGTTGCCTTTCTGACACTTCATCTTCTGCATCCAGATCCAGGCTCTGGCCCAGAGAAAAGTGGTTCCGGCTGCAGAAGCTGTGAGGCTACAGGCCCAGAGTCTACTGAGCAGACAGGAGGAAGAAGCCCAATGGCTCCTGGGCCTAGAGCTCAGCCCCCTTCTTCGGCACCATCCTGGGGGGTGAGAATCCATCCCGTGTCCTCCTCTCCTTCCCCTTCAGTTGCTAATATCTGTGACCAGAGACCCTTTTTCCCCCAACTGCTCTGACCCACCTCTCCCCCATCCAGGCCCCTGCCCCTTCCAGCCGTCCTCCCATCTGTCTACTCTCTGCATCCGGCATGCCCCGGATCCCAGAACCTCATCCATCTGAGCCAGCACCTGGGGCTGCCCTCAGGCAAGGTGAGCCCAGCCCTCCCCCCACACGCTGCCCGACTGCCCCTGCATCCTCCCAGCCTCATTGAGTCCTCTCCTCCCCAGGCCCCGGAATTCCTCTTGCACCAGGCAGCCTCCCTGCGTCAGGATTGGCTGTTTCTCCAGGACCAGCTGAGTCACAAGTGTGGCGCACTGAGGCGCCTACAGAAGGATATGCCCCCAGGACCGTCCACCCAGGGTAAGAGGCGCGGGCACCAGGGGAGCTGCCAGCCCCTGAGCATCATGGGGAGCCTGCTGTGTGCTGGCACTGGCCAAGGGAAGCTTCCTGTCCCGGTCAGAGGCCCTCCTGCCTCTGGCTGTGGCTCTCCAGGGCCCAGATCTGGCCAGGCCCTTCTGCTCAGGAGCCTTTGGCTCATGCAGCAAACATTTGCAAGCCCCCTTATGCATAAGGCAGGAAGGCTAGATAGGGCATCAACCCTGCCTTCAAAAAGCTCCAGATTATGAGGCTACAAAGGCAGAGGAGAGGCTGCCACACGGAGGGCCACGAGAAATGGGCAGGGATATGGCAGAGGAAGCCTCCTGGAGGCAGTGCCGAGAGCTATGGAGGGGAGTCTGGCCTAGGCAGAAGAAAGGGGGGAGCTGCACCAGGCATAAGCTGCTCGGCTTTTGCTGTGTAAAATACAGAGGAGTAACACTGAGAGTGTGCAATAGGAACTCCTTAGTCTCCATGCTCTGGCGTACAAGTGTGTCACAGAGCAGCAGATTGGCCAGAGGCTGGGCTGAGTTAAGTTTATGTGGCCTGAGAACATGCCGGGTATCAGATGGCCTTGTGGAGAGCTGTCTGGATCATTTTGTGCATCGCCTAGACTGCGTGTTCGTGTCTAGATGGTGGAGGCTGTGATTGGTATTCGTGGCTCCCTCGGGAGTTTCATCCCCATCAGGCACTGCTTTTTCTTTTGCTACCCTCTTTGGTATCTGCCTAGTGAGTACAAAAGAGTTTCGTTTCCCCTTTTCAATTTAAAGCCCCTTTGATTAGACTGGCAAATAATTTTTTTCCTTATAATTTTCAGTTCCGAGTTCTCTTCCTCCCTTCATTCCCTCCCCACCCATTAAGAAGGCATATGAAAGCAGGTAAAACATTCTGCATTAGCCATGTTTTTCAAAAAGGAAAGAAAGGGAAAAAATGTTTCCATTTGCAAGCTTCAAACTGCACAATGAGCATTTTTCATCTTGAGTCCTTTGGAATTGTTGTGGATCATGTTACGGATCACTGTAACAAAGTCTTTCGCTGCTGATTATCGTTACTGTGTTACTGCTCTTATTATGTACAGTGTTTTTTTGGTTCTGCTCACTTCACTCAGCCTCAGTTCATGTCTTTTCAGGTTTTTCTGAAAGCATCCTGCTCATCATTTCTTATAGCACAATAATGTTCCATCACAACCACATAGTGCAGATTGTTCACCCATTCCCCAGTTGAGCATCCATTCAGGTTCCAATTTTTTGCCACCACAAAAAGAGCTGCTACAAGTATTTTTGCACAAATGAGTCCTATTTTCTTTTCCTTGATCTGTGTTGTTGCTGGGTCATAGGGTATGCAGAGTTTTATAGTTCTTTGATCATAGCTCCAGATTGTTTTCCAGAATGAATGAATCAGCTCACAACACCAACAATGCATTAGGGTCCCTGTTTTTCCACATCCTCTGCAGCATGTCATTTTTCTTTTCTGTCGTGTTAGCCAATCTGGAAGGTGTGAAGTGGTACCTCACAGTTGTTTCATTTTGTACTTCTCTAATCAGTAGTGACTTGAAGCTTTATTCATATGACTATAGATAGCTTTGATTTCTTCTAAAAGCTACCTGTTCATATCCTTTGATATTTATGAACTGGAGAATAACTATTTAAAAAAAAACATTCAGGTCTGCACCATATATATTTGAGGAATGAGAATTTAATCAGAGAAACTTGCTATAATACTGTTTCCCAGTTTTTGCTGCATTGGGAAGGAGGGCAGTTGTATAAAACTTTTTAAATGTAATCAAAACTAGCCATTTTACCTACCTTTGTCTTCTCATTCTCTTGCATGATCACAAATTTCTCCCTTATCTATAAATCTGACAGATTCCCTAATTTGTTTATGATATCTTTTATCTCTAAATTATGTACTCATTTTGAACTTAATATATATAGAATGTCAGATACTGGTCTCTGCCTAGTTTCCAACAGTCATTTCCAGTTTTTCTAGCAATTTTTGTCAAATAGTAAGTTCTTGCCCCTGTAACCTCGATCTGGGATTTTTCAAATGTTAGATTACATTGAACATTTACTTACACATTTTATATATGTATATATATGTATGTGTATATAAAATATGCCTACTCTATTTCATAGATCAGCCAGTCTCTTAGCTAGTACTAGATTATCTTGATTACTGCTTTGTAATATAGTCTGAGATCTGATATTGCTAAGTTACTTGCTTTTTTTTTTTATTGATTCCTTGATAAATTCTTGATCTTTAGTTCTTTCAGATTAATTTTGTTGCTATTTTTTCTAGTTTAATTTGTATGCTACTGAATAAGTAAATTAACTTAGTGTTATCATTTTTATTATATTGGTTTAGCATGAATGATTAATATTTCTCTAATTGTGTGTCCTAGCAGGTAGACTCCCAATTATTTTATAGTCTTCAATTATTTTAAATGGAATTTCTCTCTTCCTGCTGAATCTTATGGTAATATATAAAAGTAATATATAAAAGTTTGTGTAGATTTATTTTATATCCTGTACCTTTACTAAAGTTGTTAAATTTTTCAACCCTATTTTAATTATCTCCAGAATTCTTTCAGTATATCCTCACATCATCTACAAAAAGTGACAGTTTTTATTCATTGCTGCTATTATTCATTTTTTTCCCCTGTCTTATCGCTATAGTACACATTTCTAGTACATTATTGAGTAATAATAACCATGAGCATCCTTATTGCACTCCTGATCTTATTGGAAAGGTTCCTAGTTTATCCCCATTTCAGATATTTCCTCTTGCTTTAGGTACATATCATTTCAAGAAAAGCTCCATTTATTCATTCTTATACTTTCTAATAGGAATGCTTTTTAATAGGAATAGGTATT
>JAJPUD010013475.1:17558-44213 GCA_023553655.1 Myrmecobius fasciatus
AGGAGGTTACAGAGAATCCTGTCTGATCTCCGCCACCATGGCTCCACCCCCGGAAGGCTACATTAGAGTCTCAAAGAAAAATGTACATTGGTTTCAAACTGAAAAAGAATTCCTAGAAGAACCCAAAAAGGATTTTAAAAACTTAATAAGAGAGGTCATCAGTTTAGTAAGGGTAGTATAAAAAGTACTAAAAAAATTATTTGAAAAACAAAATAGGACAAATGGTAAAAATATAAACATACAAAAATCACTGAAGACAAAATAATCCTTAAAAAGAAGAATTGGACAAATGGAAAAAGAGTTTTTTTTTAATTCACTGAAGAAAGTAAGTCCTTGAAAATTAAAATTGGGCAAGTAGAAGTTAATTACTTCAGAAGACATCAAGAAGCAATAAAACAAAAATGGAAAAATGGTAAAAGTATCAAATAGCTCATTGAAAAAAACAAATCACATAGAAAATAGACCCAAAAGAGACAAATCAAAAACTACTGATTATCTGAAAGTCATAAAATCATAAAAAAGAGCCTTGATATCATCTTTCTAGAAATTATTAGGAAAATTGCTCTGATATTATTGAATCAGAGGGTAAAATAGAAGTTGAAAGATTTCACTGATCTGAAAAAAATCTCAAAATGAAAACTTCCAAGAATATCAGAACTAAATTTTAGATTTTCAGGTAAAAAAGAAAATGTTGTAAGTATTGTACAATGCTCAATTATAAATTACTCAGTTATTCTCAGCAATACAATGATTCAAAACAAGTCCAAAGAACTTATGATGAAAACTGCTATTCATCTCCAGATAAAGAATTGATGGAGTCTGAGTGCAGATCAAAGCGTACTTTTTAAAAACTTTGTTTCTTTTACTTGTTTTTAACTTTTTTGGAAGTAAATACTTTTATATCACTCCATTACTAATATATCTTGTATGACTATACATGTAAAAGCTATATCAAATTGTTTGCCTTCTCATTTAAGGTAGAGAAGCAAGAGAGGCAAAGAATATGGAACTCAAAATTTTTTTTTTAAAAAATGTCAAAATTGTTTTTACATGTAATTGGAAAAATAAAGTATTGAATTTTTTTTGAAACAAAAAGTGAATTTGGTTTGGGGGTAAGAAGGACTATTATAATAATTGGTCTATACAAAATAAAATGAACTATCTCTGTAGGTAATGTCTTCCCTTATTGGGAGTCTTCAAGAAAAATCTCTATGAACACTTGTTGCTAGCTGCGTGGTACAATGAAGAGATTCTGGATTTGTAGTTTAGAAATTCTGAGTTTATTCCTAGCTGTAAGCACTTAACAGATGTTAATTGAATTACTGGATTTCTTTATGTGTAAAATGGGGATAATAAGAGTATTTACCTCCCAGTCTTGGTATAAGGAAAATATAGGATGATATCTGTAAAGTGGCTTCCAAACCTTAAGACTGATGTGAATGCTATCTATTAAGCTGTCAAGGCACTTTTTGGATTACATGACCTCTGAAGTCTTTTACAATGATGAGATTCCCTGAATAAGTAACAAAGGCAATGTCAGAATTTAGGTCAGAAATTCAATATTCTTTCCCTTACTCATGAGACTTAGGAGAATACATTGTCTTACAACAGAATAGTAGACTAGGATTTAGAAAGCCTTTGCTTCGTTGTGAATGGATCCAACCATTCTAGAGATCAATTTGGAACTGTGCACATCCTTTGACTCAGCACTGTTTCTACTGGGCTTATATCCCAAAGAGATCATAAAGGAGGGAAAGGGATCCACATGTGCAAGAATGTTTGTGGCAGCCCTTTTTGTAGTGGCTAGAACCTGGAAACTGAATGGATGCCCATCAATTGGAGAATGGCTGAATAAATTATGGTATATGAATGTTATGGAATATCATTGTTCTATAAGAAACGACCTGCAGGATGATTTCAGAGAGGCCTGGAGAGACTTGCATGAACTGATGCTGAGCGAAATGAGCAGAACCAGGAGATCATTGTACATGGCAACAACAAGATTATGCAATGATCAATTCTGATGGACATGGCTCTCTTCAACATTGAGGTGATTCAAACCAGTTCCAATGATCTTGTGATGAAGAGAGCCATTTGCACTTAGAGAGAGACTGTGGGAACCGATTGTGGATCACAATATAGTATTTTTATTCTTTTTGTTGTTTGCTTGCATTTTGTTTTCTTTCTCATTTTTCCCTTTTTGATCCAATATTTTTTGTGCAGCATAATATTTGTGGAAATATGTATAGAGGAATTGCACATGTTTAATATATATTGGATCACTTTCCAACTTGAGGAGAGGATGGGGAAAGAGAAGAAAAAGAATTAGAACAGAGTTTTGTAGGGGTGAATATCAAAAATTATCCATGTATATATTTTGAAAATAAAAAGGTATAATTGAAAAAAAGAAAAAGATTCATTTATACTTTTACAGGTTTGTTTTTCCATATAGCATTTCCATATTGTATTTTGTCAAAAAGCTTTTTTACATATCTATTGATAGATTTTTAAAATCTGTTGATATCATCTACTATGTTTATAATTCTCCTAATATTGAACCAACTCTGAATTCATAACATAAATCCAACCTGGTCAGAGTGTGTATATATATATATATATATATATATATATACTTTGACCATTTATATATATATATATACATATATAAAAAGAAAGTCTCCAGCTTTTATTTGTATTATAATCACCAATTATAAGCACCTGAGGATCATAAGATCATGGATTTAGAGGTGAATTCAGGGTTTCTTAACCTCAAGTGCCTGTATTTTAAAATGTTTTGATAATATTTCAATATAACAAAGTTTACTGTATAATTAAAATTATTTCATTTCATGCATTTAAAAACATTATTCTGAGAAGGCATTCATAGACTGTCAGATTTCCAAAAGGGTACATCAAATATACACATACACACACATTAAAAGTCATTGCCTCTTGAGAACAATGATTGTCTCTTATTTCTTTTCATATCCCCAGCACTTACCACTGTATCTGACACATAATAGGTGCTTAATAATTGTTGATTGATTAGTTGGAAGCAACCTTAGAAATTTATGCTATGACCTTAAATGTATCTTCAACAAGTTCCTGACCTTGTAAAATATGAGCTCTGAGAAGGCAGAGATTGTTTATTTTTTGCCTTTGTATTCTTAGGAACTAGCTCAGTACATGGCACACAGTAGATGCATAATACATATTTGTTGAATTGAAATTTGAATTAGAATTTTTTTCTTCCAAACACACGATGTGGCTAAAGTATTCTTTTGGATCCACCTGTATATACAAAGTTGGAGACACTATAAATACTCTTCTTGTCCCATCTTTGTTCCCTGCTTATTTTCTTGAGTCTGATTGGATTTCTAGATTCTGATCTTGACCTTGCCTTGTATACTTGCTTCATTCTAGTTTTCCAGTTCCTGCTGATTTAGCCTGATTCCCTATATTATATCCTTTCATACCTCCCTATTTCTTTTCTTCTTCAGCCTTCCATAACATCTTCAACTTTAAACATTTTAGCTGAGAACCTTTCTTTTTTTCTGAGAACCTTTCTTCATGCTTCACTGAAAAAAATTCGATCATTCATCAAGCCCTTCATTTTTCTCTCTCCTCTCCTTATATCCCTTAGATATCTTCATAGGGTATTTGTTCTTTAACCTCTGTTTGATATGAAGAGGAGACCATATCTCTTGTCAAAGAAACACCTGAGAATAATCCTTTGATCTCATTCCTTCACACTCCCTTCTCTAGCTTATTATCCCCAATGTCACAGTCATTCTCTAATTTTTAATCTCTTCCTTTCTCTGGACTGCTTCCCTGCTACCTACAAAAATGCCCATGTCTTCTCCATCCTTAAAACATTTTGAGCTGTTATAATCATACCCAATAACTATTACACAATTCTCTATCTTCCAAAATCAGGCATTTCCTATTTTTAAAAAAATTTTACTTATTTTTAATTTATGGAAAAAACCCCAAGAATTTCCATAAACAGTATTATAAAAACAATGATTACACATGAAACTGTGCATCTATTATGTACAGCTTGCTATCTATTTAAAATATATAATAAAAATAATATAATTTATATCATCACCCCCTTTTTTCCTTCTGTTTTCCCCAACCCTAAAGATGGCTACTATTAGATACAAATAGTTATGTTTTTGTAAAATTACTCTCTATATGCATTTATTTATCAATTCTTTTTCTGGCTGAAGATAGTTTTTTTAGTTAAATATTTTTCATTTGGGTAGAGATTTCAACCATTTTTTCTGGCTATTTCTTATGTCTGGGATGCTTTCTTTCCTCATCTCTGCCTCTTGGATTTCTTGGATTCTTTAAAATACCAACTAATAACCTCCCAGAAGCCTTTACTAATACTTAATTCTAGCGACTTCCCTCTGCTTACTTCCAGCTTATCATATGTGTATATTTATATGTTTGCACATAGTTGTTTGCATTTATCTCCCTCATTATGTTATCTGCTCTTTTAAGATAGGGCTGTCCTTTGCCTTTCTTTGTATCCTTAGGGCTTATTACAGTGCCTGGAAAATAGTAGGTACTTAATAAATGCCTACTGACAGTGATTGGCAGTGTACTTACTCTTTAAGACACTGGGTGACACATCTTTTTATGCTTCCTCTCCTATCCTTTTTATTGAAGGAAGAACTTTCTTGATTTACTCTTTTGCCCTCTTACTGCTGCCCCTCACATTTTTATCAGACTTTTCCTCTGAGATAGGTTGGGACTAGATACCAGTGTCACATTTTATAGGTATGGAGACCAATAAAAAGAACTAACTCAAATAAGTTCAGTATAGAAGCAAAATCTCTTGTATTTTAGTATGCTTTCAAGCTCCTAGGTTGATCAAAAGGGATAATAATGAAAATAAAAATAGTGGGAAGCCAAAGCAATATAAAAATGGTATAAAATGAGCTCTGTGGGAATGAATAATTTTCATATAGATTCAAAGCCATTGAATGGGCTTTTTGGAATATTATTATTGTCTTATAGGAAAAAACAAATATTTTCTCTCTGTGTATTCCCAGTTTAGCTTGTAATAATCATTACTACCTTCTCAGTGAAGTAATAGACCTTCTTCCTGTATGGATCTCTCTCTTGGAGTTGTGTCAGTAGTATGTGTGGACTGATTAAATGAGCAAGGTTATTTGAAGGGGACATCTAGAATTATGCTGTTGGGTCCATTCTGGAGTCCCTTATGATAGTATCATTAAAAATATTCATTTCCCTGCTCAGGCTGAATTTCTTTAGGAGATAAAAGTGGCATTCATGTGTCAAAATCTGAGAGACAAACGCTTTCTTCTCACTGAATGTCTAAAAAAGAAACAAAGATTTCCTTTTCCTTCTGAAATTAGTTTTAACATTTTCCTGACACTCATTTTGCCCTGCTGCCATTACAAACTCTATAAACATATAGGCATGTTCCTTATGCAAGGAAGTTACAAACATTTCTAAAATGTAATTTCTTTAATACACAAAACCAAACCATATAGTAATATAAAATATTTTTATTTAATTCAATAATTACTAGCTTATTCATTATTATGTCCTATGCATTAATGATGGCTATAATCCAAAGCTCTATCATGAGCCCTTACAATATCTACTTTTGTTGATCTTGTGGGAAACATTAGAAATAGCATTACTTAATAGTTAAGGAATTGGCTTCAAAGTTTGGAAGTTCTGAGCTCAAGTATAGACTTTGTATGTATGACTTTGGGGAAATCACATAAGTTTTAAATGTCCTATGCAACTCTCTAAAACAATATAGGGTTTGCACTGACTGGTAGAATGGGTGTTCTCCTTATTGGGCAGGGAATAAGTATTTCTGTATATCTACTATGTGACAGGATCTACATTAAGCAATTTTACAGATTTCAACCCTCAACCCTGCTAAGTAGGTGTTCTTATTTCCATTTTGCAGTTGAGGAAACTAAGGCAAACAGATATTAAATGGCTTATTGAAGGCCTCACTGTTAGTAAGCAGGCTTAATTCAACTTAATTTTGCAATGTTTTATGCACTATGCAACCTAGCTTTCTATAATTACTGAATTTACAAGTCTGGCTCCTACCTCTATGGAAGACATGAAGATGTATTAAATTCTTATATGTAGTAGAGGGAGAGGTTGTTTTTATGGGCAATCAGTATAAGGTAAAATTAGAGAAAAATGAAACAGGAAACTCTGTGGTATTAGCACATTCAGAGATGGCAGGGGTTTCAAAGGCTGAGTTTGTCAGGTAAAACTTATTGAGGAGTCTTAATTACCAGGCTTTTGTAAATATTTGAAGAACCAAAGAAGTAGTTAAGTTTTTGTCTGTGCTCCAGCATAGAAATATTGATTCAAATGTAAGGCAATGGGGAAAGAATTTATCTCTTTGGTTAACCTTGTCTAGCATGGTTTAAGCAAGTATTTGCCTAAAAATAACTCCCATAAAACAAATGGCTTAACCTTTGCATTCAGATTCTTAGAAAACCTCAAGATAAGATTCTGAGAGCCAATCCATTTGATTCCTCTTTATTATGCTGACTTGAAAAGGGAATCCCAGGAGAAATTTGTCAGGACAGAAGACAGAAGATGGTAGGATGAAAAAGGAATTAATGATTAATTGACCAGTTGAAATCCTAAAGTTGCCGTACACTATTCACCACTGCTGATTTATCCTTTCAGAATGTTCCCTTCATTCTGCTGTGAAGAATAATGCACTAGCATCTCATAATTACTTAGGTTACAGATCTGTAGCTCTGGTCTGCATTGTTTTACTCTTATTAAGAAATATTGACTGTGAAGGTTTTTTTTTTGGCATTTATCATTTGCTTTGAAAGAAGGAGAAACAGAATATTTTGCTGTGGCAATAAAGGCTACAATTGCACAAAGAGGAAGGGTCCGAGGAATCCAAAGAACCCAGTGGCATTGTAAATGTCATTTCTTCTCTTAAAGAACTAATAAAATCATGTTATGATAATATCTTTTAATTTATCTGGTGGTGAGTAATGGGAAAATGCAATTTTGTTGTCTCAAATTTGCTTATTATTCAGAGGAAAGAATGATCAAAAACTTCACTTAGAGGTAATACACTGAAAAGAACTCTAAACCTGGAGCTTCATTAACAGAGGTTGGATCTGAGCCTTGCATCTTACCCTTCAGGTGATCTTAGCCAAGTCACTTAGCTTATTTGGACACTATTTCTTCATCTGTAAAATGAGGGTTGATGTAGATGTTCTTTCAGATTCCTTCACATTATAATTAAAAGAAATTATGGCCTATAAAAGTCTTAAATTTCTACTCTGTGACCTAGAAAAGAAAGAATTTCAAGATTTTCATTTTTAAATTTGCAGCGGCAAACCATATCACACCTATTTTTATTTGCAAAGTGACTATATTTTTTTTGAATTTTTACCACGTTTCAAAAATGTAGGGGAAAAAAAGACTGAAAATAAGCCTGTTTCTTAATTGATACGAGGAGATCAATTCACACTTTTCAAAATTACCGAGATAATAAGAATTCACATTTACTCAAAGCTTGAAGTATGCAAAGCACTTTAGAGACAATAACCATAAAAGGGAGTGTAATTTGGTAGATGAGGATATGGAAACTTAGAGTAGTGAAAAATCTTCCTTAAAATAATTTGAAAGCATCAGAGTCAAGATTTGAATCTAGATCTTCTATGTCTAGCAGTTTTTCTACTTATACCACCAGAAAAAGAAAAAAAAATGAAATTATAAAATAGCAATTAGAGAAATCTACTCTTCCTTTTTAATGTGAGGATATTATATTATCAAATGCCTTGCCCAAACCAAAGCAAGAATGGATTCCCAATGATGGAAGACCTCCTAGAGAATAAAGCTCTCATGCTGAACTCTGTTATCTGGACTGAAATGTATAGATTGACTTGCCAATTACCACAGCTTTTACAGTGCTTTATTTTCAGTCAGGAGTTGTAGGCATAATTGTGTCTTAAAATTCTGTGAGTTCCCCAAATCACAGCAATTCTTTTAGCTTGTTATATCATCATAGACATACAAACAAAACCACAAAATGCAATTGGATTTTGAATCCCCTCTAAATTTGCTTCTGAGATCAATATAAAAGGATGCAATTAGTGAAAGTCATTTCCCATGCACCTGTCTACGCATTCTTTTTATACTCACAAGATATATACTTTGCTTCCCTCCCAACATCTCCTCAGGAACAGATTTGTAATGGTTCTAGACAATATTTCCTTTTAAAATCCATAAAAGGAGTACAGCATAAATAAAGAGGAGAGCTTGACTTTTGAATCAAACCTATTTTAAAGTTCAAAGAAATAAATAAGCTGAATTTTAAACTATAATCTTTCCCTCTTTATATCTTGTTCTAAAAGGGTTAGAAATATAAAAATCAAGTATGATCTAAAGGTAATTTGTGAGACATATTTATTGATTAATTGACAGATAAGGTACATGGTACTACGTTTGGAATAGAAGAATTTGCATTTGACTGTTGACCCTCAACTTGTTAGCTGTGACACTCTGGGTCAGTCATTTAACTTTTAAAGTTACAGTTTCCTATAACAATGCACTACATGTCTCATGGAACTTTTGTAAAAGGCAAATAAGATAATGCATTTGAAACCATTTAGGAATTTAATTACTTTGTGATTACCTTTTTCAATTTAATTTTATGGACTTCAATGTTAAATGAACCTTTGAATATGAAGGATGCCAAATTCATGAAATACCTATATTCATCTACCATTCTAGAGATCACTAATTCTTTAGGGAGTATATCTTAAAATGGAAGCTTCTTAAAAGCACAGATCAGGAGTGTTGTATGGTTCAACTGAGATAATGAATATGAAGCAATTGGCAGACCTTGAAGTCTCTAACTCTCTGTTCAATCTTTGCTGATATTAAATGGCTTCTGGTTTAAGAAAACATTTATGTCATAATAAGTGCATTAGCATTTGGGGTAATGCTACACACTTTTATAGTCTCACTATATGCAATATATGTGTAAATATATAAAAACATTTTAAAATATGATTAAAAATGAATTGATATTTTTCACTCCAAAATACATTCCCCAAAATATACTACAACTGAGTTGATATTTGTTTTGCTTTTTTTTCTTTTAGGTGAATGAACTCAGGAAAAGATTGGTTTTGTATTCTATAATGACATTTTTAGCTGAATTTTTAAATCTTGGTGATATGATTGTCCTCGAGTGACAAGGCACAATTTGCAAATGTCCTGTGGTGGGAATGTGCTATGTGGCTTCATCCTGGCAATTTGATTCAGCCAATTAAACAGCCCCTGATGGGAAACCCTAGGACAGAAAGCCCTGCCAGAACCATACCCACCAATTCTATAGTTTGCAATATTTCCCCCCAAAGCCTCTGTGCAATTGCTTTTATATTGATCATATGAGACATGGCCACAGGAAACTGGTTTTAAAACTGAAATGTCAGATCATTTTCCTGAAAACATACCAGGTTTTTCCTGATTAGAACACTGTAAGAAAGTATTTCTTGTAGTTGTACAAATCCCCTGAGGTATCTCTTATTCTAAATAATAGGCCTTTTATAACCACTTGCTTAAAGATATCACACTGGTAATCTGTGGTAAGGAGTGAATGTACTAGCATAGCAAGCTATCAGCCCACCATCCCCAAACTTGGTCAGCCTAATAAATAGCTAATTTGGTAATTCCTTCCATGACTATCTTAAGTTCTTCTTGGCATAGCTTAATCTCTCTCTCTTTTGTTAAGAAACTGAAGAAAAACTTTTCCCACACCATAGTATGTTTTATATTTAAAGGCAACTAAAATTGCATTTCAGCTTTCTTATTAGCTAACCATTTCTGATTCCTTTAAGTTTATTTTGTAGGGCTTGTTCACTGATGTTTTAAATTTTTTTTTATTTTGAAATGAAACTTAGGTTTTGTGACATACATCCAACTCAATCCATGGCAACCAGTACTATCTGATAAGGACTTGATGGCTAGGAGCATGTCCATAGTCCTAGCACATCTATGAAAACATGATCCTTTTTTGTTATGTTCTCAAGGGTATTTAGTAAGATATTGAACCACTGAGTTTTTATTTAAGAACCTCCCATTTGCTAGCCAGGTGTAATGAATTGAAGGCTGGTCTTGGAGCTCTTGGATTCAGGTTCTTCCTTTGACACTTAGTGACCTTGTGATACTGGATGAGTAGTCTGTAGGTCACTCCAAAAAAAGTAACAGCAACAACAATCAGAATGACTAGCATGTTTGCAATATCTCAAAGTTAGCAGAGTATTGTGCATTTATTTTCTCTTTTAATTCTCTATGACTCAGGGCAGACAAGATGGCAACAAAAATTGCTAGAAGGAATTTCTTATTCAGTATCTCCCTATACCCAAGTCCTATTGCCTACGTGCCAAACATTATGTATTGTATTGGAGATATAAAGAAAAAATATAGAACATCTCTTGCCTTCCAAACCATACTTTCTATAAGGGGGAGATAATATATGCACAAACTATGTGAATTATCTACAAATTTAATATAAGAGAATTGGAGGTGAGAGTCCTAGAAAAACTTTTGGTTTTTTAACTTTCTCATTTATAGATCCAGCCACCTTAAAAAATCATCACTGGAAATTGATCTTTCCTCTTGAGGTCAGTAACAGTCACTGTTGTAACCTTTTAGAAGCTGTGGATTTTCTTTAATACATTTCTCAGGTACATCCTGCTGATTCTTCCTCACACAATATTTAACCATTACAGCCAAGGCTTTTTTGGCACATAATACTAAAGGGACTGAATGTCTTCTATTTTTACTCTCTTATCTCATATGTTTCCAAAAAAAGAGTTATTTACATGGTTTTTCCAAGATTCATTAATAGATACAATAAGATTGCCTGCCTTTTATTTTTTAGATTAATTGCCATTATGGGAATTATAATTTGAAAATGTTGTGATATTTAGAAACATTTTGGTGATGGAAATGGTTTGGAAATATGTTTGTTGTTCTATTAATTTTTTAAGGTTTTGTAAGACTTCTTATTCTATAAGAAAATTTAAACTTTAGAATAGATGAATGAATAGAAATTCATTCATGAGAGTTTGAAATTTAAGACATGTAGAATATACATATATATACATATATATTTATATATGTGCTTATGTGTGTAAATATATGTATATGTGCTTATATATATGTACCTATGTATACATACATGTGTGTTCTCTTATTAGCAAAGAGATGCATAGTTTTTCTCACTTGGAGAAAGATACTCAACAATGATTAGAAGTAGAAATTGTATAAGACAGAAGAAGTCAGGGGAACTTTGGTGCTCACAAAAAGGAGATGGATCCAAGTGTGGATACATGACCAGCACCTGTGGTCAGCTGATTGCAGGTTAAGCATTAACTAGCATAATGAACCACTTAAGGATTGATTTTTTACTGTTTTACTAATAATTGACATTAATAGAACCAGGTGCTTTTTATTTCTTTTTCTTCCCCTGATGCTTTGCTGCTTTATTCTGTTCTGTTGTGGAGCTTTCTGTTCTCTTTAAATCTTGAATGTTTGCCATCTATAATTTTATAGTGTTTTGTCATCAGAAAAAAAGTAAGTTGATTTTATCAAATTAAAATGAATATTTGTTATAAAGGAATTGGTAACAATGGAGAACAAAAGAGAAAATCATGGATCAACCATCCTAGGCTTACCACTAAATCTTTGATTTTTCTTTCTTTTTCTAGAAACACAAAGACAAAAGCATAAAGTAGTTAACAAATTTACTTTATGCTGTCATACCTCCGAATTTTAAGGTGAATGTAACAAATGTTGTCAATTCATATCACCCTTATCTTATAAGTTACATCACTTGTATTTCTCAATTTCTTCCAGTGCAAATAGCATAAGATTTTCAAATTCTATCTAACACCACCATTTTAATGTATTTACAATAGACTAAAAAAGACATCAACTATTATAAAAGCTCATTATTAGAGTGGGCTGGAACAGAATGGTTATTACAAATGTAACATAATAACATTCTGATTTTCAGTCATTAATACAGGTTGCCATTGATGAGTGGGGCTGAAAATGGCATTTTTAATCTTATGTGTAATTTACTTATATGCAAAAGCACCAACTTGTCTGAAGAGGCAAATGGAAAGAAATAAATATAAAGGATGTGGTATTTTTGCTTTTTTGAGCATTTTTTCCAACTTCATGTAAAAATATTTAACATTCATTTAAAAATGAGTTGCAAGTTCTCCCCCTCTTTTTTTTTTTAAATTCCCTTACAGAATAGTAATTGATTTGATATACATTATACATATGTAATAATGCAAAATATATTCCTATATTACACATGTGAAAGAAAACAAAGGTAAAAACACATAGATACACAGAAAATGAAAAATAATATTCTTTCAATCTGCAATCAGGGACTCCATCAGTTCTTTCTCTGGAGGTAGATCATTATATTCATGTAAATTTGACTCACTTCTATATATATTTGAAAAATGTGGCCTTTATCACAAATACTTGTTGAAAACATCCCCCCCCAGTTCTCTGTTTTGCTTCTAATCATGGTTGCATTGATTTTGTTTGCACAAAAGCCCTTTAATTTTATATAATAAGAATTATATACATGGCATTTTGTAATGCTCTCTATCTTTTCTTTTACCATAAATTCTTCCCTTCTCCATAGATCTGAAAGGTAAACTATTCCTTGATATAGTAAACCTGTTTCTTCTCTTTAGTCTTGTATTTGAAAATCATATTTTCTATTCACCATTGGTCTTTTCATCATGAATGATTGAAAGTCGTCTATTTTACTTAGTATCCATTTTCCTCCTGAAAGATTATACTGTTTCATTTTATATTCTAATTTTTCTGATCCTTTAATATAGAAGCTGATAAAACTTATTAATAATGATTGTATCTTCATAATATTTTAAATTATTTTTTCTGTATGCTTGCAGTATTTTCTCTTTGACTTGAAAGCTCTTGATCCTTGCTATAATATTCCTGGAAGCTGTCATTTTGGAAACTCAAGAGTTGATTGGTAGATGCTTTTAATTTCTCTTTTACTTGCTGGTTTTTTGTTTTCTGGACAATTTTCCTTGATAATTTCTTGAAATATGATCAGACCCTTTAAAAAAATTTTGCTTTGAGACAGTCCAATAATTACTAAATTTTCTCCCTTGGATCTGCTTTACTGATCTGTTATTTTTCCAACAAAATATTCTACATTTCCTTATATTTTTTCATAAAGTCATTAACTTCCTTTTGCTCAATTCTATTTTTAAGCAATTATTTTCTTCAGTAAATATTTATAAATTTTTTAGTCAATTCTATTTTTCTAATTTTCTGGGTTTTTTTATATGCTTTCTCCAGTGAACTTTTGCACATCTTTCCCCATTTTTTTATTTTTCCATTGCCAAGCTGGTGACCCTTTTCCCATTATTCTCTTTCATGGACTTTCATTTATTTTCCCTATTTTTCTTTTGCTTCTCTTATTTGATTTTTAATTTTTTTCTGAGCTTTTCCAGGAGTCTTCATTTTTGGGGCCTGAGACCTATTCACAGGTTTCTTTTGAGTTTTCACATTTATATATTTTGATAACTGTTGTCTTCTTCTGAGTTAGTTTTAATCTTTCTTATCACCATAGTAACTTTTTATGATCAGGGTTGATTTTTAAAAAATTCCTAGTCTACTTTGTGTTTTTTTAATTCTGTATTAAAGTTAAATTTGCTCCTGGGGTGCAGAGGACACTGTCAAAGTTTCTTGTGCTTGGTGGTATGAGGTTTTGCTGATGGCATGTTGCTCTGGGGGTTGCAGGACATGGACATGGGCTTCCTGGTCCTGGATCCCCATAGATGGATTGCTGTGCCATGGGACCTCACTGCTTGTTGACTCTTCCCAGGTCTTGAAGCTTTGACAACTAACCTATATTGAATCTCAGGGTCTTGCTGCAGGATTGTTTGGTTGTGGGCCAGCTGCTATCTTGTTTGGATATTACCTGCATTGGATTGCACTGCACCTTTCCCTGAGTGAGATAGATCTTTCCTGCCAGGGACCATTAAAGTTGTCTTGGGCCAGAAAATTTGTTTTATCACCTCCTTTTGTTAGTTCTGCCAATGCAGAATTCATACAGAGGTACTATCTTATAATTGTTTGGAGATGAATTTGGAAGAGCTCCAGTGAGTTCCTACCTTCTTAGCTTTCTTTGCTCTGTTCTCCCTGAAAGTATTTTCTTAAATGCTAATAAAATGCAATAAAAAGTAATAGTAAGAATAATAAATTTGAAAACTGGGGAAGGCAGAAGAATTCTAAAGCTATAAATTTTATAATCTTGATGGTAAGAAGTTAGGCCTTAGAAGGAGAGTAAGCAGATTTAGGGTGTTCATCCAAAAATATATCCATTGTTGATTCACTGAGCATTTGATATTTTTCCAATTGAGTTTTACTCCAATAATTATATTAAAACCATTTTTTCAACAAGTATTCAGTAAATAGCTAGTGTTGGATGAATAAAGTTTAGCTGAGTAATATTTCTACCAGAATGTAGCTAATAATCTAAGAATGTTATGACACAAATTCAGATACCTACAACTCATTTTATTTACGTGCTGGTTTCCTAAGGAAGGTACAGAACAATGCTCTAAGTGAGGTTTAAATTAGAAGATTGTAGCATTTGAGATTGATTTCATATAAAAAGAAGTTAGGAAAATATTGCATGTATAAAGAACAGATTGAAGCAAAACAAAACAAAACAAAAAAACAGAGGACACAGGCAGAAGGCAGCATTTTGCCTAAAACTGTTTGAAGGGAAGTAACATGAGATTTGGATGAGAGATAGATGGGAAATATGAGATACAAGGATACAAGGAGGAAATAAATGGATGAAAGGACGTTGATAATGATTATAACAATTTCATACAGTAGTATAAATTATGCAAATCAATTACTGTTTTGAGGAAAACAGAAGTGCCTAAACATAGCCTTAATCAAGCAAACATTTTGTTGACAAGCAGAGAAATATGGCAACCTAGGGCAATACCAGATTTAAATAAAACTAATTGATAAAATATGTAAAGGGAAAAACTGAGGAGAAGAAGAAACTGAGCAATACCAATTGATCATCATATAATCTTGTTGTTGCCCTGATCTGGTTCTGCTCATTTCACTTAGCAACAGTTTATGTAAGTCTGAGATTTTTTTCCTAAAGAAAAAGTCAAGGAGGAAAAAAATACCCTGATCAATAGATTGGAAAAAAAATCTTGAAAATATATACAATCCACACCAGTGAACCTCCCATATCTACAAAGTAATATGTGATGGGGCTTTTCCTGAAATCACTTCTTTGAGGCATGTATGTTCTTACTAATTTTGTACTATTCATTTTTCTTTGTTTTGTGGGTTTCTCCCCTGACTTACATTGCTAGTATTATGTAGTATTTTTTTGACTTTGCTTTTTTCACTTTGTTATCACTTCATTTAAGTTTTTACATCATATGTATTTTCATAATATTGAAGTAAACCAATTTCAAGAAGGCTCAAATATTAATTATTAAAAACATGAAATGGAAAAGTAGGCATCAGTTTTATGATACTCTATCTTTATTAAATATGTATGAGAATGATTGGTTCATATATAAAATGTTTTTGATTATAATATTAGGAGGGAAATATAATTTTGAAAAGTTATATTCCATAATACAGCATATTTTCCCAATAAAACAATTTGATTTATATAGATTATTTTTTGAATATTAAAAAAATTAACTCGGTAGGACAAAATGAAAGAAATAAAAGATGAAACCAATGAAACCTTTGGCTGAAAAAGAAAATGGTCTGGTATTGTGTCAAGACTGAGGGGTAATAAATTGTCATTTTGGGGACTCAAATGACAACCTCATGATGGCAAGAGAAAATGAAAGAGGGCCCCATGTATTTGGGAAGATCCATTGTTGCTTATAGGAGGATAAAAATAAAACTTACATAGAATATTTAGTTATAAGGGTAGTGGATTCATTTATGTCTAGGGTAATAGATTCATACTGGAACATCTCCTGGTTACTAGAATAGCATGCAAGTATGAACATCTTAACATTTTAACCTTATTTATGATCAAATAAACAATAAGACAAAGATGTAATACATAAGTTTCTTAATTGGGGCAGCTAGGTGGCACAATGGACAGAGCCCCAGCCTTGAAGTCAGGAGGACCTGAGTTCAAATCTGACCTCAGACACTTAACATTCTTAACATTCCCTAGCAGCAAAAAGCAAAAAAAAAAAAAAAAAAAAAAAAAAGTCCTAATTAAATGGAGTTATAAACTTTGAGAAAAGCAACATTTCTCTAAGAATTATATGTGATTGTATACAATTGCCTTCCAAATTTACTTGTTGTGGAAATAAAGACTTTGAGTATGTTTTAAAAATAAGTTCTCAATATTGGATTAAGGATTATACATGTAAATCATATTGATAATGACAAAGAATGTGAAATTACTTTAAAATATCTGATAATTTTAAAAGGCAGAATAATTTATTTAATAGTTTACAAGATTTTAAAAAGTTCATATATCAGGAACAGGATTTAGGTGAGAACAGAAACAACAAATAGTATACGAACCAAAATTTTACAGTTTTGAAATTGGAGAACCGAATTTAATTCATTGTATTAGGAACCTCCAGATTTGGAACTAGAGAAGCAGATCCCCTTTTACGAGTTGTTCTAAGAATAAGCTTATTGTCCAAGAATGGATATCTATAGATATCTATTTACCAGATAACTACATGAAACGTATGGGATGCAGAATGTGATGATTAAATGGATATTGAGAATGGATTGCTAGGATAAAAGAGACTTGATGTTAATTTGTATTGATAACTATTGTGTTGCTTTAGTCTTTTCCTTTAAAGCACTCATATTTAAGTTTTCTTCATTACTCTGGTATCATGGAAATCTCCCTTCTCAAAATTAGTCCATTGTGAACCTTTTAACTAGTTTGATCTGTACCTGGCTTAATGTAATTATGCAATTATGGCAATTGTGAGAAAACTTTATTGCATTATTTGAAATTAACCCTGTATTTTTGGAAAACTGGACCAGCTCATGTGTTGACTCCTAACTAAAAACCTGTTGTGCTGACCAGAAATTCAGATTCAAAGACTGGTGCAATTAGTTTTCTCTAAGGGCCCCTAACCAGTCTTTGCCACTACTCCCATGGCAGCCAAACATATGGGTGGGTCCCATGGATAATCTGAAGAATGTTCTTCCTCCCAAATGGATGGCCAAATCTTCCAGGGAGGGACCTCAAGGTTTGTCTACCGTGGATCCAGAAATAGGCAACATCCAGATGAGACAGCTATTCCGAGATTCTTGACAAGGACTAAATATAATGTCCTATTTATTTTCCCCCTCATCTTTTGATATGTATCCAATCACCAAGCTCTGATTTAAGCATGTGTTGGCAATTTCTTGCTCTACATTCTTGACCTCCATCTTCTCTCTTTTCTGCTTGCAAGCAAATAATTGCAAGCAATGATACCTGGGACACTGTTCCCCAGTAGATCCCCTCACAAAAATAACTCCTCATGTATCATCTTGTCCTTGCCCACTTGGCCTCTTGTGGCACCTTAGCTTATTTCCTTTATTGATCACAAGAGTAGAATTTCTTTTAGATCCCTCTCCTTTTGGCCAAAAGAGCAAATATCAAGTTGTTTTCCTATTTTCCAGAGCTGACTCTCCTGTCTCTAGTCTTCTCTGGCCATCCTCAAGTTATAGGATGTTTGATCTGTGACAATAGCTAGAATTCACCTGGGAAAATTTTAATTTACAACACACTTTACTGGTAGAATTTTAGTTAGTATACCATTTATTGTTTATGTTCTCAACTAAATCTCGTTCTTGATATCTGATGTTTTTTTAAAGCTTATAAAGGTCCAACTACGAAATAAATTATTCTACCATTTAAAATTATTAGATACTTTAATCCTGTTCATTAAGCAAGTATCATCTCTTTATATTTGTATATCTTGTGTATATTTGTATATCAACTAAATCCTGTTCTTGATATGTGATATTTTCTAAAGCTTATAAAGGTGCAACTATCAAATAAATTCTGCATTTTAAAATGATCAGATACTTTAATCCTGTTTCATTAAGCAAGTATCATCTCTTTATATTTGTATATCTTGTCTTAGAAAGAATAGGGAATTAAAACAGGATGATATAATGAAAAGGGCAACAGATTTAGAGAAAGAGAACATTGTTTTCTTCTTCTATACATTATATGGTTCATCCACATACTTTCTAAGTCTTTCAATTTTTAACTGTATAAAAAAATCGAATGAGATAATCTCTAAGGTGCTTACTCCAATTGGTGAATAACTGAACAAATCATGGTGTATCAGTATATAAAATATTGTTAATTATTAGCACAATATCTAGTAGGTGCTTAATACATGTTTAATGATAGATTTAGTCAGTGATCACTCAGCCCCATTTAAAGTAAGAAGATGAGCTAGTATCTTGATTAGGTGAAAATATTACTCAAGTCCTTTATCAACTTTAGGCTAAAGGTGACAAGTATTTGGAACTGGAATAATGTTGAATAATCACTCACCTCATGCCTGCAGTGTGCCAGGTGTGACTTGATAGGCTGAAGAAATTTGATGAGATGCTAGACATTATCTATAAATTATAAAACTATTTAGAAACAGAGTCATTTAAGAGGAAGGAGCAAAAGTAGCCCTCAGATAGTAACCTGAAAGAGGAATCATCTTAGGAAAGAAATCTCACTTTTGTTCTTGATCTAGATCTTCTTTTTCCTGTCACATTTTCACCAGAAGAATAACTTGTGAACTTCGAGGAGTCTGGAGTATTTGGACGTACAATATTCCCATCAGTTTCCCAGATTCAGCTGGTAACTTTTTTGCATGATAGCCAAGGACATAAAGAAAGTAGATTATAGCTTTACAAGGAGTCCATGCAAGAAACTACATTAGGCTTTAGGAGGACTTTTAAAATACTCCATGTATAGGAGAAAAGTACTTCCTGAAACTAAAATCTTTGAGTAACACATGCTTTACTTGCTTTTCTCTTTATTGAATATATATTAGTGAAAAAACATTCTACAGATTTTGGGGGAGATATTTTGTATTCATTGTTCTTCCTATACTACCTTAGTATTACCTTTTGCTGAAAGCTACTTGATACTGGCTGACTGATAATCAACCTATAAGGTATGGGACTCAAGTCAATAGCATTTGAAAAAAAACAGTCCCAAGTCATTAATGCTAGCTGCCGAACCCTAAAAGGAAATGAATAAATGTGGGAGCTACGATAAGGAATTCAGAGGTTATAAAAATAGAATGGAAAAATACATAGTAATAATGACAGCTATAAAAATTCACAGAAAAATGGGAAGATTTGGGTAAAATGCTATCCAGTTCAAGAAGCCAAATATATACCATAACTACAACACTTTAAATGAAAAGATCATTTCTAAAAAAAAGTTAAACTTAATCAATTTTCTTTGTGATGAAGGAAAAGAGTATTTGATGTGCAAAAAACATAGAAATAAAATTCATTGCAAAAATCTAATGATCCTATGATGACAACAAGAGTTTCTTTGCTCTATAACTATGCTCTCCTAGCATGGGTGATAAAATTCTGCAAGACCAAAGAGAAGCAAAAGACATGAAATTTAGGATTGTAAAATTAATCATCAGACCAAGGAGTAGATAGGAGAAAATGAGTTAGAGTCAGAGAACCATGCTCTATGGCTTCAGTTACTGAAATTTGTATTTTACCTTGACTAGGTAATTGCTTTTTTTTCCCTTTGCATGCTATGCTCTAAATATTCTGAATCCAATTGAGGTAGAATGCAAATGTGCCAACATAATACAAAGGAAATATGTAACATAGTTCTGCTCAGAAAAGAAAAAGCTAACATGGGAATGGGAGTATTTTGAGTTGATGTTTTCAGGATATTTAAACCTGATCTTGGACCTTCTCAAAACCTTGTCGTGATTTGGACACAATAGGAATAAAAACACTCAGATACTTAAAATGGGAAATTGTCAGAATACATTAGCCTGAATTGTTCAACTGAAGTCTATACTGAACACAGCCGCTCTGGCATTGCAAATGATTATGCTTGTCATAAATGGCAAGATGATTTTCTATATTTAGAGTAGGAGTATGAACATTTTGAAATGTCCTTAATATAAAGATTACTGGGCATTAAAAAAGTTTGAGTTGGGAATGTACCCTAAAATTTTGTTACCAAATGTAAATTTAAGTCTTCGTCTACATTTTTACTTAGCAACAGGATCTAGTGACATTGACCTTGCCAAATGTATAAATAATAATCATCACTGATTTTTTTGGATCCTGGGCTTGTGGTTTAATCATATAGAGAACTCTCAGAAACTAAGTTCCCTTCACTCATACAGATCAGTAATTGAACTGCACTTAAGGTCTTAGAGTGTTCCTTGGGGCACTGAAGAGAAGCTTTTTGCTAGTGTGCAGAAAAGGGAGTCCCCTAGCCACTATTGTGCCTTGCCCATTTAGATAACTTGCATTCAGTGCGTTTACAGAATTTGTTTTGCTTTGAATACATACTAATCATGTGGCTCTGAACAAGTCATTTAACTTCTCATTGCACTGATGCTTGTTACATTGATTTCCACTTCAGGAATTTCTCATATGGTGAAATTATAGTTCTGCATCAAAAATAAAAAAAAAATAAATTTTTGCAGTAACTTATCTAATTTTCTAATTAGATTTTAATTATCTAATTAGAATTTCTAATTATATTCTTATTACCTAATTTATTTAATATTCATAACAATCATGCAAATATTACTAAACCCATTTTACAAATGAAGAAATTGAAGATCAGGGACATTAAGTTATTTGCTAACTCCAGCCAATATTGTGCACTCCAAACCCAAAACTACTTCTATTATATCACCTGAAATAGCAGATAAGTTCCCTAAATTGTTCCCAGTTGGAATTCTATTTAAAGTCATAAGAGATATTTCAGTTGAAAGTTAGAACTGCATAAGGGTATGCTCCACAGTACATGCCCCCAGAATCAGAGGTGTGGCTGAGCAGTGTCAGTGTGAGCACAAAGTGACTGCCAATCACAGAGCCAGTGGACCCAGGGGGCTTGGGATTTTTGCTTGAGACTTCATTTATTTAACCACACTTTAGCACAGGCCCTTTATAAAGCATTTCCATGACCTTCAATCTTTGAGCAGGGGGAGATATAATACATAAAGTAACATTACTGATTTAAACAACCACAAAGGATGAACATCTGCCACAGTATATAGCTATAAAGAGAAATATTTTTAGGAAAAATACAGATATTATTGGTTATATACAAGTCAGTGACATAGTAGACATTGTTCTTAATGTGCTGTTTTTATAAGATACAAAATCAAGCGTGAATTTTTTGAACAGATAACACTATTTTCAATTTAATTGAAATAATTTAGAGATTTTCAGAATAAATTTGAACAGTTTCCATAGAAACAGAGTGGGCAGGAAGTATTTCTAGTTGCTGGAAGCAATTAGTTTTCATTTTAATATGTCTAAATGTCAGGTAACAAGTAATCTCTAAAATGGAAGAACAAAGATTAGGGTGGGGTTACTCTTTGTCCATCTGGTATAATCCATACTGGAAAAATCACATATCTTTAATTAGCTACTTCATTTAAATACATAGGGGAATTGTGTATGTAATTATTAAAGTTTTCTGCTATGAGCTTTTCTCAGGGAATTTAGTTAAGGAGCTTTTTAGATATGTCAATCTTTGGTTTGCTATGTAATTGGCTGCAGTTATTTTAAAAGTTATAACAGTGGTGAAGTATGTTTATAATGACTTTTTGTCAGCACTCCCAGGTAAAATCTACTCCTACTCTTGCCCAAACTTTTATTGCATATTTTTTATACCAGATGAATTGAATTACTGGATCTGATAGCTAAATCAATCATGATCTAATCCAATGGATTTATGTAGAAGTGGATTTACCCACTTGACACTATCCTTATAAAACCAACACAAAAAAATTACAGTTTACTTAAATTCCTAATTTTATAATCACGAAGGATAAATATTTAGGAGAGAATGGATGATTTGAAGATTTGGGGATTACAGTTTATCGACCTATTTTTAGTAGCTATTATTCAAATAGTCAAAAATGTTAGTCAGTTTTCATAGTCTAGAAAATGGTGCTTTATCTTCAGTGAGGGAGAAATAATTATTTAAAGTTTTTGTTATCTTTTACATTGATAGAGCTATACTAATATTATGAAACATCCACTGAAGTTCCACTCTGATGTTTCATGAAAGGAGTGGGGGGTAGGGTGGATTGCCCTGATTTCTTGAAAACTATTTATATGGATCACATTCTCTGAGAGGTCCTATTGGCTCTTCAAAGATTCATGTAGGACAGGTATCTGTTGTCTGAGAATCAGCCTATGTAATTATGGAAAGGTTTATTGCCATATGGCTTGCTATCAGGTAATGGATACAGTGATTTAGGAAAATAGTTTAATAAATGTAATTCTAGAAATGTTTAATAGCCTCATATTATGTAGTAAGACTATTATTATGAGAAACTGTGAAAATACAAACATAAAGACTTAAGTAGTTCCTTCCCTTGATTAGTTGATGTTTGTGGAAATATGACTTTTAATGGTTACAAATCATATAGCTACTGAGGGTGGGACATTACTAGTGATGAAATCATGCAACCTTTAAATAATATATTAATACAATTGGGTCAGCTTTTGAATTTTTGGGAAATATAAGATATAAGCTATAGACATCTTGGCAAATTTTATTTCCAATGAATAGGGGATGCAATTCTTCACAGAGTTAGTCTATCCCAGTGGAAAAGGTTCAAAATTTAGATTCAAACTTTTGCTATCTTAGTCTCTCATCTATAGAATGAAAGGATCAGACTTGACGTCTTCTAAAATCCCTTGTAGTTTTAAGTCTCTACTAAGATAATTTCTTGTCATGGGACATGGGTTTTATCACTAAGTCTTTTAGTTCAGCATTAATCTATTACTATCTTAGATTCTATATAAATTCTGAAAGCCTGAAAAAACATTTGACTATTCATTATATTTTTTTCAGTTTTGGGGAAATTCATTTTTAAGAAAAATTAGTGAATAGGTTTGTTTTTAGTCATTGACATGTAGAAAAATTCTGCATGGTATAATTTTGTTTGAAATGATTAAATTAGAAAAGAATATTAACTATACCGAGTGAAAATATAACATATTATAAAACTCTACACTAAGTATAAGCAAGAAATTTCTTTTATCATACATGATAAAAGTATTTTTTTTACTTATTTACATTATTCCTCATCTCGCTTTAAATGTCTTATATATATTCTTCATATAAAATGGAAAAGAATATCCTCCTGATAAATACCTCATTTTCTTAATGGCCAATAGGAAAGTTGGAAAAGAAGGAAAGAGAAAGCAAGGAAGAAGAAAGATTTCACTTTCCCCACCATTGTCTTTTATAAATTTTGATATGATAATAAATAAAATATATGTATTAAGTTCAATTTGTGGTTCAGTCTATCAACTGAAAATTAAAACAAAAATCTACTGGGGATTATTTTTTCATGATCACCCAGACTGAACATTCTGGTTCCTAGAACTATGGGAAGATAAAAGAGAGAGGTTTACAACATACATTCAGAGAGATGACCTTTGTGCTAAATGGATTTTCAATACTGACCTTGAGGTGACATTCAATACTGTCTATGAAACTTTGATAGGAACGTTTATTCTTTCATATGGAAGAACATGAATTTAAGTCCTTGACACCTTTGGTTGTTTTTGAAAAGGTTACTTTCTAGAATGATGGAAAAGGATAATGATTTTAGAAAGTCTTGTTCAAATTCAGAATATCTTTCTGCCTTGATTTTAGATTTGGACCTACTTATTTTTTGAAGGCCCTTCTTTTATCTTATATGAGTGTATTATCATATTCAATTACTGGAAAAAGCAAATTATGAGAAAGAAGGATGACTATTATGGAATGATATCTTTAAAAATTAAAATTGAAGAATGATAAAGAGGGATGTATTGGGGAAAATGAAAAGGGAGAGGTGGAATAGGGAATATCAACTCATATAAAAGAGGGATAATAGCATTTTTACAGTCGAAGGGAAGAAGGAGGGGTGGACAATGTTTGCATCTTACTTTCATTGGAGTTGACTCAAAGAGAGAATAATTTACATGGTAAATTGAATATAAAAATGTTTCTTACCCAGAAGAGAACTTAGAGGGAAGGGATATGTGAGAAGAAAGATGAGGGTTGACAAAAGGGAGGTTAGATTGGTGTAGGTGACAGAAACAAAACACTTTTGACCAGGAACAGATAAAAGTAGAAAGAGCGAGAAAGATAAACAAGGGGAAAATAGGCTGGGGGAAATAGTAATCATAATTGGAAAAAAAATTAACAAATTTTTTCTAATAAAGGCCTCATTTCTCAATACAAATCATTTCCTAATTGATAGATAGCCAAAGCTTATAAATAGTTTTCAAAGAAACCAGAGCTGTCTAGTATCATATGAAAAAATTCTTTAAACCATTATTGAGTGGAAAGATGAAAATTAAAGCAACTCTGAAGTCTCAACTCACATAAGTTTGACTAATGTGACAGAAAAGTAACATTATAAATATTGGAGGAGATTTGGGAAATTTTAAACCCTAAAACACTTTGGGTGGAACTTGTGAATTGATCTAACCATTCGACATAGCAATTTGGACATATGTTGAAAAGGCTATGTGTGTACCCTTTGTCCCAATAATACCACTACTAGATCTGTCTCCCAAAGAGTTTTTTTTTTAAGGAAAATGACCTATATGTACAAAAATATTTATACTATCCCTTTTTGTTGTGATAAAAATTGGAAATTAAGGGGATCCCTATCAATGAGGGAATGGCTAAACAAGTTGTGGTATATGATTATGTCAGAATACTTGTTGGCTTTAAGAAATGATAAAGGGAATAAATGATAAAATGATAAAGGGATAAACTGATTCAAGGGAAGAAAAACAGTTTGAGGTTTGTTGGTTATCCTGTTCCTTCTTTAACCTGTCTGCGAGATAATTTTATCAGTGTGTGGTCATTCTGCATTCTATAGTGTCTTGGAACCACAGCTGAGAGTTGGGTGAATGAGGTAGACATCAAAGATATCGGATGTGCAGTTCTGAAATCAGAGAGTCTTCATACTAGATTGCTAGTTGTCCTTCACATCCCATGTCTCAAATATGATCTCATACAAAGTGAAAGGGGACATAGTACATAGTAACCACACTATTGTATGAAGATCATCTGTAAATGACTTAGCTATGCTCAGAAGTGCAGAAATCCAAGACAGATCTGAAAATTTTTTATGATAAAAAATGCTATATACTTCCAGAGGAAGAACTAATAGAGTCTGAGTACAGATCAAAGCATACTGTTTTTTAAGCTTTTTCCTTTTCTTGTTTTTTTTTTTTGGTTTGTTTTTCTTTCACACCATGACTAATATGGAAACATATTTTGCATGACTGCATATGTATAACATATCAAATTGCTTGCCTTTTCAATGAAAAGTAAGATAATTGAGAGTGAGAATTTTGAACTCAAAATTTTAAAAATGAATAAAACAAATTGTTTTAATGTGTAACTGTGAAACAAAATATTTTTTAGAAAAATTACCTAAACAAGAGTTTATTTAATTCATGCTATGTGTAAAAACTTTATTTTATTAGGGTATAGATTTATCAAGGTTTGGAGGTTTGTGGTTAGCCACTATAGCTATGCTTCAGATATTCCCAGAAATCTGCCTGCTAACCCTTAGTAAACCAGCATTTGTATATTTCCATATCAAGCTAATCATTTGCTTTGTGTATTTGTGTCTCTGTGTGTGTGTATAAATATATATATGTAGTGTGTGTGTGCAAGGTATTTTTCAATAAATTCTCTTGAAGGAATTCTGAGATTTTTTTTTGTGTGTGTATCAATTAATATATTAGAACAAATGGAATTCTCTGATCATATCATCATGAAAATATTCATATCAGCAATGATCCATGCCATTAGTCATAATTTTGTTGAAGATCTTATTGAAGATCTTATCTTTTAGTATAATCTAAAATACTGAAATTTATAAAAGACCTCTCATCTCTTTAGTATGAGAAGCTCCTACTATGCAAACCAAGCTGAACTTTAGCGATCAGAACTAATTAATGACTTAACAAATGAATCCTAGAAGTTCCATGAGACACTAAGAGGGGAGGTGACTTGCCAGCATTCCATAGCTAATATTAGGGGCAATTTTCAAGCTTTCTGACTAGCACTCTATCTAGTATGCCCTGTTTCTTCCCTTCTCAATTAAGTTATGTAATGAAATGAAATTATTTGAAAACATAAAGGTAAGAGTCTAAACAAAATCAATACTTGAACTAAATTTGTCTTTTCTACATAGTTGAAAAAGATCACAGCTACTCCTACCTTGACTCTGTCTTCCCACAAGATAGAATATGTATTACACACACACACACACACACACACACACACACACACACACACACACA